>VWZG01003529.1:38512-59518 GCA_013396735.1 Grallaria varia | reverse complement strand
CTCCCTCCGCCATGGCTGCGACCGACTGAGCCGGGCGAGGGGAGGAGAGACGCCGAGGAGGAGGAGGAGAGGGCGGGGACCGGGGGGTGGTCCCGCCGGCCGGGAGCCGGCCCTGCCGGGGCGGGGCGCTGCGCAGCCCCCCGCCCGCCCATCGGGGCAGCGCTCCCGCAGCACCTGCGCGGGGTGGGCAGGGGCGGCCCTGGGGACCGCTCGCTGCCCTCCTGGCCGTGTGCCCAGGCGGGAGGGGGACTCGGAAGGGTTGTTGTGTCCCCCGCGTGTAAAGGAAAAAGAATCGCGGTCGCGGGTCCCCGCGGCGCTGGCGGGTGAGGGGCTGCCGGGGCCATCCGAGCGCCGGGAGCTTGCGCTGGGCCACCGGGACAAAGGGGCCCGCGGTACCCGGTTCCAGCGCCCAGCCTGACCCCCAGATCAACACCCAACCTCAGCCGTCGATCACCTACGGCTTTACATCGAGCAGCAGAGCAGACAGCAATGTCCTGTCTGTCCTTCTGTGGGCCGTCAGGGTTTCCTTTTTCTTTTAAAGCACAGTAGTGAAGATGCTCGTCCCACACATCAGAGCATCGTCCTTGTGTACAGGGACCACCGGAGCCTTTGGGGAAGGAGATGAAGAACACATATTGCCTGAGTCGGCACCACGAAATCCAGGGAGCTGGCTCCTCAACAGCCTCTGCCTTCAGCAGAGGGTGATGGCAGCGGCCATGGGACCAGCACAGCGTAGGGCTGATGGGGAGGGGGCTGCCACATCTAAAGTCAGTTTCTCTGGGCCTCTCCACCCTGCCAGGACTTGTCACTTTGCTGCTGTGTCCAGTGTGACACCATCCCAGGATTTTCCCCAGAAACACATTCCTCTTTTTTTTGTCTTCTCTAATTTTCAGTGATAAACCTCTAAGGAAGAGCAGAGCTCACAGCTCTCAGAGTTCAGTTTTCTCGCTATTATTCTCAGTGCTTTGAGAATCCAAAACCAGTTCCTTCCTATCTGCAGTTCAGTCACATCTAAACCATTACCGGTTACTCCCTTGTTGCAGAGATCTTCTATTTATTCTTACTGACAGAGCAAGAGTACATTTCCTGGAATAACAGTGCGATGCAATTAGGGAACAGGAAATAATTATGTGCCTTTGCTATGCCATGAGATACCTTCAAGCCCAAGGTCTCCTTTGCAGGACACGGAGGGAAGGAATCAGGTCTCAGGCAGGTGGTGAGAACAGGCAGAGCTACTGCAATGAGAGATCTCCATTTTAGAGAATAAGCCACATGCTAATCGATGAAGGTCAGGAAGAGGTTTTCCTTGAAGGCTGAGATGTTCCTTATTGCTGCTGGTCTTGTTCAAAATAATGAGTGCTAACAGTGGCAGGGCCTGGCTTCAGGCAGCAGGTACACACAGATTTGTTTATATTTTCCCCAGAAATCACATCCCCATTTCTTTAACTCTGAAGGCCATTTTACTTTCTGTAAATGTTTGTTGTGACAGGAACCAGTTGCGACAGGAGCACGGCATTTTGCCCATCACCTCTGTTCACTGTCTTGGTAGCAGGACCTGGGGGGGATGAGAAAGGCTTTGTCCGCCTCTGCCCCTCCCTGGCTGCACAGAGGGGTCTCACGGGGCCATCCCAAAGCACCCTCCTGGCCCAAGGTAGAGCACACCTTCCTGGCAGAGGCCAGTCCAGCAGTATCACAGGCTCTTTCAATCTGGGCTCTGATGCCACCGAGTTTCTGCTGGCACCTGTGTCTCCCTGCAGCTGCCAGGTCTGCCCAGGCAAGAGGGTAAGACTGCATGAGAGCTGGGACACAGCACTCCAGTTTGTCCAGTCCCTCTGTCACCAGTCACTGCAGAGCTCACCTAGTGACAACCTTGAGTGTCCTTACTTGTGTCATCCCCAGACAGTGCCAATAAAGAGGATTTTAGACTTCAGCCCAAGCAGGGATGTTATTTATTCCCAATGAGCTGACTTTTCATTGCATAAAACATATAATCCAGACACAAATCAAAGCAAGGTCGGTGCAGTGGCTGGCCAGCCTGTCTCTGGGGGGTTAGCATGTTATTTCAAAGACAAACCAATCTATTTTTCCTATCCCTCTTCATTCTGAACATTTGCTGCTCCCCATTCCTCCCCATCTCTCCCTGTGCCTTTCATTACTGCCTTGAATTTTGCAAGGGGGAGAGCTCTCCTCCTCCCAGAGAACATGGACAGACCTCTTCTCCCTGGGGAAGAATGCAAAATGTCAGCCTCCCGCCCAGCTCCTGATGCTGCTCATTCAGAGCCTGGAACCAGGTACATCAATAATTCACCGCACGCTTTCCGGAGCCCAGCCATTTGCTGAGCCTCAGCCACTGGCAGTCCTGGTTCCCCTCCTGGCTTCGAGGCTGTTTGGTCGGCGTCTCCCTGTGCTGTAACCCACCAACTCCAGCTCTCCCGGCCTGACCGCTGGTACTATTCACAAAGTGCTGATTTTTCCTGCTGGCCTCAGAAAGCATTTCATTTTGAATCCATGGCTACAAAATTTACTGACCAAAGGGACTGAAGCCCCCAAGGTTCTCTGCCACAGTTAGGCAGCAATCCAAGGCAATATCCTGGGAAAATCTTTGGGTGCCAACTCAACCAGAAGTCCAGCTCTAAACTGCAGGTGCTGTGGAGCAAGAAAGCTGCTTTTGTCTTACTAGAAAGTGAATCTGAAGGCCCTAAAAAGGAGGGAGGCCAAGGATGCTGCTGAAATGTGCTCTGTGAGTTTCCTGGCATCTGTGCTTCATGTTGTGATAGACAAGGTAAGTGATGGCTGATGTCACATCTCAGCCCAAGAGGAAGGAGGGAAAGGACACAGGGAATAACTGCAGCTCCCCTGCCTCAATGCACTCGGGAGCAGAGGGATCTATTGCCCTGGATAGTTATTTGTTAGCATCCCCATGGATACAATGTCAGAGACAGAGAGCATTGCCTTGTGAAATATTTGGTCTTGCAAGCAAGAGAAGGAACACATTGGTTTGGTTATCCATGGAGTTAAGCACCATTTTTAGATTCTCCAGTGCCTAGCAAGGTCTCCAACAAAGCATAAGCTGGAGTTTATAATTTGAATCCCCTGTGGATTCTCCTCTGATTCATTAGCACTGAGTTATTGCTGTGCTCTTCTTTCAGCAGGGACTCTAATAAAGTGGCTTTTCACTAGCCAGCCAGTTATTTTATGAAACTTTCCAGAACTGACAAGCTCAGAGACCTCCTTCAGGTGTTGACTGCATTTGTGTACTCAGAAGAGAAAAGTAAGGACAGAAGGAGTAATCTCCCCATTCCAAGCACAGGCTGAATTCCAAGATCAGGTGCAGGATGGCTGCTCTCACCCTCACTTTGACACAAGAACAGCTCTACTTGCCTGTACGTCCCTGTAGTTTCTCAGGGTTGCGCAGGTTTAAAGCATGGAATGCTCAGTGTGCTTCTCAGAGAAGCTTCGGCTTCCCTGCCCTTTGTCTACTGCCAAAGGGGACAGCAATCCCCAAGAAAAACCAGAGGCCATCCTTGATCCAAGATCTAGGATGTCTGCACACAGCACCGTGTGTGGAGAAGGCATCTCCAGGGCACCCCGTGACACATTGCCTCTGCCTGCCATGTGCCACAAACACCAGGAGTTTGGGTCTGGCTGGGGTGGGCGTCCAGGAGGGTTTCAGCAGGAAGGTGGGGTGTGTGAGCAGGGGAGAGCCGACCAGCCCTGCTCTGGGGATGGGGCCTGTGGGGCAGGGTGCAAGTTGGAAAGTTCCTTTGTATGGCTGGAGTGGGGGTACCCAGGAGCAGAGGGGCAGGAGGAACAAAATGCTCTGGGGCAGCAGTGAGAGAGGAGAAAAAGAGAGTGAGGTCCTTGGGTACCAGGTGTCAGGATGGGACAGATACAGACTCCCCCTCGTACGCAGACAGAGAGTTCTGGATGTCAGGAGCTGTTGTTCCCTCTCTCCCCCACACATGACATTACATCTCTGGCTTGCCAGGACTGCCTTCCCTCAGCCCCCGTAACATTAGCAAAGTGCTGAGCCTCTGTCTTGCCCGGGAGATTTCTGCATCCTTCCAGCAAATGCATTTGCTGTGCAGGCCAGCAATTAAGCACCGAGGAGCTGCTGGGCGAAGACCCTCGGCTTCCAGGAGAAACAGTCACCTCCCCAGCATGGAGTCCAAAAGCACAGAGTGCTCCAGAAAGTTACTCAATTCCGCGCTGGAGGGAGACATCCATCCCGGCCAGGCTGGCTGTCACGGGGCTGAGCTCAGCAGAAAGCAGCCCTCTTGGACCATTGCCCCCCCTTTCAGCCACTGAAGTTCCTTCCCCTTAATTAGAGATGCTAAAATAACAGGGGAATCATTTTGCAGGCTACAAGAGTATGAATAAAAGATAGCAAAGTGAGGGGTAAGCTGTGCTCCTGTTAGCCTTCAGCATCAGGTCTGCCCTGGCTTTGGAAACACGAGTGGGTCGAAGGGTCCAGCTGAGTGGGAAGCTGGAATCAGGCCAGGACTGAAGTTCATCCCTCTGCCCTCCATCACTCAGCGTCCTGCTCCCTTTCAGTGCTAGATCCCATGGTAATCCTTTTACCTTCTGCATTTAACACATTTTGCAAATGGTAATTAAATGTAAATAACTCTGAGCAAGGAATGTTCTTCCAGGGAAGGAGGAGAGAAACAGGCGGGAAACAACGCACTGAACCAACTTCACTTTTTCAGGAAAAATGAAAAGGATCTGTAATGGAGAGAAGACGACACACACACTCTGTGAGCTGAAAAACAACACGGAAGAGACTGAAAGCTGAACAAAGTCAGACTCAAGGAGAAGCTGCAAAATCCTAGTGATGGAGAGCTGGATCAGGGCGCACAAGGCACAGTTGATTGGCTGGCAGGTTGCAGTGCCCCATAGCTGATTGGCTGGCAGGTTACCATGCCCCATGGATGATTGGCTGGCATGTTACAATGTCCCACAGCTGCTTGGCTGGGATGCTGCAATGCCCCATGCCTGATTGGCTGGTTGGCCACCTCGCTGGATGTGTGGCCTTACTGCTGGCTGCTGGTTGGCTGGCTGGTGGGGAAACAAAACTAATAAGCAAGATGGGAATGAGAGAGACCAGAAGCTGATGCCCTTCCATAGCCCCATCTTCATCAGCCTCCCACACCCGTGACCACGCAGGGAACAAGAGCCACTGCTACTGGTTCAGCTCTGCTGCTGTTCCTCTGCTCTGTCCCACCTCCTTGGGCAATGCCACACCAAGATGAGCCTGGGCCTCTTCACCAGGGTCAGCAGCAAGTTGGCCAAAGCCATGGACCACCTCTCCAACCCTTGCTCCCCAGCTTCTGACCCATAATGGGTCACCCTCCAGGTGGCTGTCATACCCAGGCAGCAGCAGTCACCCCGTCCCCAAAAAAGCCAGCAGGGCCTGGCTGGGCTGGACTTGGGGGACAGAAATGCAGCCGCCCGCATTTATTTTGCCTAACAACAGTGATCCCTCTGTATATTTTCATTCTGTTTTCCTAGGCTCAGCTGCCTCCTCAATGAAATGTTTTCAAAGCAGCCTGGCTTGGCAGTGCGCCAGCCCCGGCTGCCAGATGAATGGGCGGAGGAGGAGGGACCCATTCCTCTTCTTGACACAGCATCACTGCACAAGAGGCCTCTGTTGACATTAGGACTGGCTGTTCCCCCTCTCCCGGGAGGATCTGCCTGGCCCTCGGCAGGAGCAGCACACAGGGCCAAGGTTGCATGTCATGTGAGACCAGCATCTCTCCTCCTCCAAAGTGGTGGCACGGCCACAGGTACCAGAGTACCGCAGTGCACCCTCCTCCAGGGTGATGGCACAGCCACGAACACCCGGGTGCCATGGTGGACACTCCTCCAGGGTGGTGGGACAGCCACAGACACCAGGGTGCCAAGGCGCAGCACCGCCAGGACCTGAAGTCTGGCCTAATTTCTGGCCCTGGACCTCCCCAGCTGAGCCAGCCCCCTGACAGGTGAGGATTCCTTGAGGCCCCCCTGAGTGCTAACACCATCACTCTCCAGGACATCAATGCTGTAGAGAGCCTGTTTACCTTCCCCAAAACACCTCTCCTCCACCCCACCAGAATCAAAGCTCTCCCTCAGCATTGCAGGAGCACAGACACTGACACAGGGGGTCCAGGCATGGCACCCCCAAACCCTTCAGGCCTCTGGACAATAACATACGGAGCAGCATCGGCTTCTCCATAAACCTTTGCCATTACTCAGTCATGTAGGACTTCACCCAGACTGTGTCACAGCTCTTTCCCACGCCTCAATTTCTCTACCCAAAGCAAAATGCCAATCCAAGCCTTCAGGGCTGGAAATTCGTCTGCTGGGAGGGAACCAAGTGGTAGCAGTTGCGCTGGACTACACACCCAGCACCAGATGAAGCATACACAGATTTGTATTCCCTTGCTGAGGGATCCCATCTTACCTGTCACCTCTTTGCCAGGGACACCTTTAGGAGCTGTGCAAGGAAAGGATGTGAACTTTAACACATGTGCTGATGAAGCATCAGGAGGCAAAAGAAAGAGATAAAGTGATCAGCATCCTTCCAGTCCACACCTCTTCCCCCTGACTGGCTCCTCCAGCATCTCCTGCTGGTGGCCAGCACCCAGCTGAGGGAAGCCAAGGAGCAGAGGCTGGGTCAGAGCAGCACCCAGCAGCACACCGCAGGGACACAGCCTGCTCCTGTCAGCCTTGGTGGGGAGAGGGCTCTGCCTGGATCTGGTGGAAAAGAGGCCAACCACTCATCGATAAGATGAATTAGTTGTCTCAGCAGCACTGGCAAAACGAGTGAGAGGAGCTGAGCCCGTGAGGCCCGGTCTGCTTTGTTTCAATTACAGCAGCTGCCAGAAGAAAAAGATAACCTCAATATTGATGGCAGGAGCAGCAGACAGAGGTGCCCTTGCAAGCTACTGGAAGCAGGTAGAGGAGGAAGGGGGAGGAGAGATGGAGGAGGGAGAGCAGAGCCTCAGTCAGTAGTCCATGGGAGAGCCTGGCTGGCTCCCCCAGACTGGCAAAAAATACCCTTCTGATCCCATTGCCCTCATCCCCATGAGGAATAGCTTCTCTTCATCCTGGTTCATGTCCCAGTCACCAGGCAGAGCATTCTCCAGCAGAGACAGGGTGGAGGATGCAGAAATCCAGCTCAGAGCATCAGCAGCAGGACATGCACCACACATGGCACTGCTTAACACTGAGCAGGAAAACATCTCTTTGCTCCCCACTCGGCTGTGGGGCCTGGAAAGGAGGTGGGGAGCTCGGGTAGGGGGTTGAGTGGGGTTGTGCGGCATGATGGATGGTGCTGGAACAAAGGGACTGAGGGTGGCCCAAGGTGCAGGGAGGCGTGACTGCCTGCCAGGGACACAGCACCCAACTGTGGGAGGGCTGGAGAGCCCCACGATGTGCTCACAGTGGGGACCAGTCTGGGCACTGGGGACAAGGTGCCCCTGATGACTTTGGGTTGCAAATGGGAACGAACAGCAGCTTGGGGCAGGCACTCCAACCTCACACCTACGAGCCAGAGATGGAGGTGCTGAGCCAAATGTCCTCCTGGCAGCACAGCATTAATGCAATGGGCTCCCATCGTGGAGGGAGGAAACCAGAAGGTATGAAGAGATGGGGTCTCTTCGGTCTTCAACCCCTTTATCTCCAACCGCTGTCCAGGGGATGTAAATCACCACTGGCTGCTGCATCATGGGGTCTACCTTCAGCCCTGTGTCCCTCCCTGTGCCCTGAGCACAGACCAGCACTGAGCAAACCCCTCACCCTCCCTGGGCCCCCCAGAGGTAGATTGAGCAGTGGCCACTTCACAGAGATTTTATTTGTACTTTGGATATCCCCATCACCCTCCCACCTCGCTTCCCCCCACGATTCTCACCCCGTCCTCCCAGGGCTGTGAGCCCTCCGATACAGCGCCTGGGTCTCTAAGAGGGGACAAGACCACCATCTTGCGGCCACCCACCACCACTGCACATACCCGTGTGCACGGTCTGAAGGGTCCCCAGGATGGGACAGCTATGGGGGTACAGGGTTTGGACCACGGGGACCTGTGACATCCCACCGTTCCTTGAGCACCCAGTGCCCTGGGACCGCATCCTGCAGGGCACAGACTGTCCCTCCTTTCACTCCCTGGCCAGGACACCCAGGGTGCAAGGACACTCAGGAGTACTGGGATGGGCACAGGGTGCCGGCAGTGCTGCTTCCATCCCAGCTCTGGCCTCTCCACCCCTGCCCTGCTTCTCCATGCAGTGTCAGCCAGCAGTGACCAGGGACCTCCTGGTTTGCACAGCGGGCTTCATTGAGCATGGAAAGGCAGGCAGCAACAGAGGAAGACTCTGAACCAAGCCCTGGGGCTGAAAATGCAGCACTGAGCAGGATCCTAGGGAGATTTTCATCCCTATCACAGCATGAGGGTGTGACCCACATGGGATGCTGGAGGGAGTTGTTCTACCAGCGCTCTTGGTGACCAGCAGCCTTTGGGCAAGTCCTTCCACGCCTCTGTGAAGTGAGTTGGGGTGTTCTGCACACTACTGGGTTCTGTAAGGCTGCTCAGCCTCACTTAGTGCCCATTCCTCTCCTTCTGCTTCTTCCCCTCATGATGGAGATGATCATGGTCTCCATGGTGGTGGTGAGCATGGATGGCAGGTTCGTGGTCTCCACTTGGGTTTGTGGCTCTCTCGTTGCTGTGCTCATGGTGGTGGTGAGGATGGAGGGGCTTGTGCTGGTGGATGGGGGTCCCTGGCTCCTTCGCCTCATGTTCAGGAAGCGGGCTCGGGGTTACAGGGACCTCCATGGTACTGTTAGCCTGAGGAAAGTAACACAAGGACTGGTGTGGTACATGAATGCCCACAGAGCCCAGCAGAAAGCCTGGCTGTATGGCTTTGAACTGGGATGAAGGGAGAGCAGTTTGTATGATACAGAAAACTGTAGGTCAGAGCAAAGGCTCTCCAGCCCTGGCCCAGGACATAGAGAGGACAGAAGAGGCTGGAGCATAGAGGGCACGAGCCTCTGTACCCGTATCCCTTGGCTCAAGCTGTCTGTGGTCCAGAAGAGAGATTTTGCATTTCCTATTTCTGGGTGTTGTTTTTCTCCTAGGAAGTGACTAATCACCTGCTGAGCTCAGAGCTATGTCCTTTTCTTTGCTCTGAGCTCACCAGCTCTGCATTGACTGCCTCCCCCTTTCTTATATCAGAACAGTCCTAGTTAGCTTTCCCAGGCCTGGCTATGACCCCTTTAGTCCACTCCTTCTCAGTCTGAAAGCACTGACCTATTTAGGTGCCCTTATTCTAGACCTTTCATCACCTTCCCTCTCAACCACTGCCAACAGCAGCGGCCAACCCTGGAGCCTGTCCCCAGCATGGAGGTCAGATTGTTCTTCCTGATGTGCAATGCCAGAGGAAAGAGGGGATCCCAGCTCCAGTGAGCATCCCTGCTCTTACCTCCCGGGTAGTGTTGGGGTACAGGGAGCAGTTGCCACAGAAGTCCTTGCTGTGGGTGAAGTGGATGGCCGACTCCACGTAGGGGAAGTGGAGGAAGCTGAAGGGCAACTGGATGTGGAAAGCCAGGCGGCCACACCTGAGGGGAGAAGCCATAGCCTGGCTTGAGATGGAGGTCTGGGGTCCCCCCAGCCCAGCCACGAGGGTAGATTTTGGAAGCCCACAAAGAACTCCATAATCCCCAGGACTTTTGGCAAATTGGGGACCACTCACCGGTCATAGATAAGGAAGTCGTCCTTGTCACCCCCCAAGACCTGCCAGACATCAAGGTCCTCCGGCTCTGGCTGGAGGACGGGGATGCCCGGCGGGGCATGGCGCTGCAGCTCCCCAAACATGGCACGGGACAGCGGCGCCTTCTCATTGATGATCATGTAGCGGACATCGGCCGAGCCGTGCCGGGCCAGCCGCTCCCGCAGACCCCCGAGGCTGTGGGAAGGAGGTGCTGGGAGGGGGTGCCGGGGCAAGGGCTGCCTTGACCCCCCCAGGATGACAGAGCTCCGTTTGGGGAGGAGGATGGGGCTTACCTGTGGGCCTGCCTCAGGCAGAAGTGTCAGCTGGCCTTCAGCAGAGCCACCACCGTCACCTGCCCTGCCGCCCCCTCCATGGGGCTGGAGCCATTGATGCTCCACGCCGGTGCCTCCTGGCAGATCCGGCTGCTGTTGGCCACCTCCTCGGAGGCTGAGGCCAGCCCCAGCCAGGCGGCCAGGGTCAGCACCAGCAGCCCCATCCCGGCCCCTCGGCCCTGGCAGGGGGATAGGGGGTGTTAGTTTCCTCCCAAATCCACTACAACCCCAAGCTGCCTCCCTGCACCCCACTCTGGGGCAGACAAGGACTGGTGGGCAGTGTTGGACTGGTCCCAGCATGGCATTGGCAGCTGAGACACCCGCCCTGGGGGAGCAAGGAGAGGGTGATGAGGTGGGGAATTGGGGTACCCAGCTCCCAACAAGCACAGCATTCTTGCTGTTGTCATTTGTGGGGACTCACTGCCACAGCACCCCATTCTCCCCCAGCAGCGAGACACCCACTCCACATGACAGGAGGTGAAGGTGTTGCTCCTCCTATGGGCCTTCTCCACCTTCCTGATGCAAAAAAACAATCCCAGTCCCAGAGAAAGGTCCATCTTTGCCGCAGAAGGGAACAGGAATACAGTCCTCATCATCTCGGCTACCAGTGAGGAGTCACTGGGACAGGAATAGTTTCACCTTCAGGTCACCTTGAGAGTCTTTGGTGCCCCATGAAGCACTTTGGGAGTACACAGAGCCTTTAAAGCCCTTGCCTCTCAACATCTGCCTGAAGCCCCTTCCTCTCACAGCCCCCTAGCCCTGCCCACCCCAAGATATGCCCCATCCCTCCAGCATTCAGCAGGTTTAATGGGTAGGGGAAGGATACGGGGCTGAGGGGGAAGATCCGGGGAGGGAGCAGGGGGCTACAGGATCTGATCAGGATGGATGTACTCCAAGAACCCAGCCCTCCCCCCTCCAAAAACGAGCCCTCAATACCGTGCTTCTCCTCGCTGCCGTCCTCCCTCGCTCCCAGTCCCAGCAGCTTTCAGCGCCGTCCAGCTGGCCCTGGTCTCCCTTTTATCTCCTGTCCACTCTCCCCGCCCAGGAGGGAGGAGAAGAGCCTGGCTGGAACGGGGACTGCACCCCGGCCACCACCGCCTGCCTCGAGGGGATGGCAACAAGGCAGGCACTGTCCCCCTCGGTGCCATGTGGCTTCAGAGTCCCGGTGCCACAGCCCAGCCCGTGTCGTGCTGGGGCAACCCGGTGCCTGGTGCCGGGCTGGCACAGGGGATGACAGGCAGTGCTGCGAGGAAAAGACAGGCACAGCCACTCGAAACCACAGGCACAGGAGGGCTGGGGCACTGCCAAGGGTGCTGCTCGCACCAAAGGGTTGCAGGACTGTGGGGTGACATCGCACAGTGCCATCCGTGCACAAGGACCCAAGGGAAGCACCCTGGAGCCACAGAGATGTGTGCCTGCCTCACCCTGGGGGGCTGGAACTCCCTGCCCTGCTGGATGTCACCCCAAAGGCCGTGCTGTTCCGTTGGGTGGTGTCACAGCCACTCTGGGGCCGTGCTTGGTCCCACAGCCATTGCCCAGGGCCCGGTCCCACGGCTCCTGTCTGGCCCCACACCAGCGGGGCTGTGGAGGTGTGAGGAGTCGGGGCTGCCTTGGGAAATCACAGCAACACTGGATTCCACCCCCTTCCCAACCAAACAAGACGGGCTCACCGCTCTGGCAGCACACGGACATCTCTGCAAATATTTGAGCAGTTTATTGTACCTGGGCTCAGTACAAAAACATGATAAGGCAGGGAAGGGCAGGAACCACAGTCACAGCGGGGGCAGAACACGATCCCAGGCACACAAAGAGGGGGGGTTCGTCCAAAACCAGCCACGAGCAGCACGGAGAGGGGATCTCTACTGGGGGGCTGGAGGGGCTCAGGGGTGTCTGCAGGGCACGGAGCCGTGCGTTGGGATGGGCGAGCAGGCAGAGCTGTGCGGGGTCAGCCTGGAGCAGCCCCATCTCATGGCTGACCTTCCGCAGAGCTGTCACCCCCCACCCCACGCTGCTTCCCTAAGTCCCCCAGCAGCGAGCCAAGAGCGCGTGTATTTGCACGTCCGGGGATTCGGGCCGGCAGGGAATGACCCAGCACAGACACGAGCTGCGTCCCAGGGACCCCCAGCCCCGACTGTCAGCCAGCCCGGGCAGCTTTTGGCCCTGCCAACACCGCCCGGCCCCGCAGCGTGCGGTGTCCGCGCCTTCCACGGGGCGCCCAGCGCGGCAGCGCCGATTGCCGGCGCCGGGAACAGCCCGCGGCGGGAGCACGGCGGGGAGGAGCCAGCGATCCTGCCCGGCATCCCCTTCGCNGGGAGGGAGAGAGGGAGGGAGCGCCGGCCCCTGCCCATGTGCTCGGCGGGGCCCCGGCACGGTCCCGCCTCCCCGCGCTGCTGCGGGGCAATGCGGGCGCTGCTGGGACCCTGCTCAGCGCTGCGCCCCGGGAGCAGGGAGTGCTCGGTGTACACAGCCCCTTCCAGGGGGCAGGTGGAAGGGAATATTTCAGCAGGAGCGTGTGTGTGCGTGTCCCAGCCCGCAGCACGCGTGGGCTCTGGCCAGGGCGGCCGGTGCGTGCCGGGTGGTCAGGAAGCCTCAGTGGGGTGCTCTGGAGAGGTGATGCCGGTTTTTTGGTTATTTTTTTTCGACAGATCTTTTTCCCTCCTTCAGTGGTGCAGGTATTTGGCTGAGTGGGGAGGAAGGTCATTCTTCCCGAAGTGTCACTCCTCTGCACCCATAGAGCAAGGTCATTGTCCCCAGCCTGGTAGCTCCACGCTGTCCTTGCTGGGGAGGGGAAGGGCACATCAGCCTGTTGTGACCCCACTGCGCCCCCCACGTTCATGGGACGACCATGACAAGCACTGGGGCAGCACAGGAGCCCTTTAGCTGTAACCGGTGTGTTGCTCCATGTTTACCTGTCCAACCTCTGTGTTCCTGGTATAGGTCATTCTCCCACCCTCAACCCTTGTCCCCATAATCTTTCTTGCACAGGCAGCACACCTCCCACACCTGGATTGCCAAGGGACACATGGCTCCAGAGGGGACCCACTGGGCTGCAGCCAGGGCTCAGGGCTTTCCTCCTCTGGGACCCCAGGCATGGTGCAGAACAGCAGAGTGAAGGGGTGGCAGGGTAGCTCATCATCCTTGGGCAGCTCTTTGCAGCTGGTCCCGAAGGTGGGTGCCCTTGCAGTCCAAAATTGGCTTGTGAGACCACTTAGTTAAATACACACATTTAAAGGGTGTCAGTTTACACAGGGGTGCACCCATGCATGCAGATGCACATGGGCTCTGTGCAAGGTGGGGGAACGGCTTCTTCCCCAGGCCAGCAATCCCCCCCTGACCCCCTGCTCCTCCCCACAGCCTGCCCAGCCATGGCAGCCTCGCTGAGCCGCCCCTGCTTCATCTCCCTCCACCTGCCCTACAGGCAGGGCTGGGCCCAGCACCTGGCCAACACCTTTCGCTTCCAGCCCGTGGCCGTGCGGGAGACGCCGCGGGTCCGGCAGCTGGCCTTGCAGAAGGGATCCGCCGTCTTCCTCGTCAATGAGCGCCGCGCACCAGCATCTGCCAGCACCTCCTCCTGTGACTTCCTCTACGATGTAGACCCCCGGCCCGCCTTAGGCACAGCCTCCAATGTCTGCTTTGAGGTGGACAACGTGCTGGGGCTCTGCATGCAGCTGCAGAGCCAGGGATGCTCCTTGCTGGTGCCCCCCACGGAGCTGAGGGATGACGGTGGTTCTGTCACCTACGGAGTGGTGAGCTCTGTCGTGGGCAACATCAGCCATACCCTTTTGGACCGATCTCGCTACCATGGACCCTTCCTGCCTGGCTTCCAGCCCATCCAAGGAGCTGCCTCAGCCTCAGGGGACGGGATTGAGATCACCCACTTTGACCACATCACATATGTCTGCCCCCGGGGCGGTGCCCGGGTGGCTCTGGACTGGTACCAGCGCTGCTTCGGCTTCCACCGCTTCCTGCTGAACCCGCAGGAGAGGCCGGCCCAGGGATACGTGCTTGGAGGACAGGGGGTGGGCATGGTGCTGCTCGCGCTGCAGAGTGCCCAGGGCACCCCAGCACACGGCTGCAAGCTGGTCTTCGCCGAGTCCCTCTCACAGAATGGCACCAACCAAGTCGACACGTTCCTCGAGCAGCACGGGGCCGGGATCCAGCATGTCGGCCTCTGTACCACCGATATCGTCACCACGACCAGGGCGTTGCAGCAGCAGGGTGTACGGTTCTTCACACCCCCTGCCACATATTACAGCCAGGGGGGCAAAGTGGAGGAGATCCGGGGAGCCGGGCAGGACCCCCGCCTGCTGGCAGAGCTTGGCATCCTCCTGGACACCACAGTGCCTGGGGACAAGGGCCGGCCGGGCACTGATGCCACAGAGAGCCCTTCGCAGGAGTATTTGATGCAGATCTTCACCCACCCCATCTTCTCTGAGGAGACCTTCTTCCTGGAGCTCATTGACCGCCGGGGAGCACTGGGCTTTGGGGAAGGCAATATACGGGCACTGTGGAAAGCTGTGCAGGTCTATATGGACCAGCAGCAGTAGTGGCAACACTGCAGTCCTCCATCCTCAGCTCCCCGTCCTCTCCAGCCCAACCCTGGGGCAATGCACTGCTGCAGAGATCCTCCCAGTGGGTGCCTGTGCATGGCCCAGGTAGGCAGGGACCAAAAGAGGGCTCCAGGTCAAGCCAGAACAGCACCGGAGCAGGAACCTCAGGGCCAAGTCCAGCAGGGCTCTGAGCATCCCCCAGGATGGAGGGTGATTTCTCTCCTCCCCTGGATTCCCAGTGATTTATTGGCCTCACATGAAGAACCTCCTGCCTTAGTTTCACCTTAATTTATTGAGACTTGAGCCTGCAGCATGGCCAACAGCAGTGCTGGCACAGCAACACCTCCAGACATAGAGGAATGAGGGGCTATCAGAGGGGAGTGGACAAGCCTGGGGCGATGGACACAACTGCTCACCAACTGTTACCACCCAGAGCACACTCAGCCCGTGTGGGGAGAGTCATGGCCTCTTGTTCCTCTCAATTAAAGAATTAACTTGCAAGCACTGCTTTGGGTTTTAATCCTCCCGTTTAAGACGTGCAGAGTGCCAGGCGGGGATGAAAGGGCCATTTCCATCCCTCAAGGCAGACTGTCCCCACTCCTGCAGTCCCATAATTGAGGTTATTGCCCCCGTGCACCACTTCCCCCAGGACTGTCCCCTGTCCTTGGCATAGCCAGGTTTGTGCCTTTGCAAGGGTGCATCACTCAGTCAGGGAAATCCCGCTCACAAACTGAGAAACAGCCCAACAGAAAAGTAAAAAAGGAGGATAAAACCCAACAAAAAGCGCTGGGGACAGTTGTTTGGCCCCAGGGAAAAACAGCTTATGGGCAGGAGCAGCACAGCCCTCAGCGACGGATGCCTGCCCTCACAGGAGGGATGCTCTGGGTGCCCTGTTTGGGGTAATCAACAGTTAATGCTCAGCCAAGGGACTCTTGGGTGCATTAACAAAGAAATCCTGCTGTCTCCAGCCCAAATGTAGGGATCCTCCCGGCTATCTTCATATCCACCACAGGCTGCTTGACACGCCCAGCTTAGCACAGTACAACAGAAGCAGACAGTCACTTAGAAAACCCCACACACTTTGGATTTATTATTAGAAAGCCTGTGGTTCAGGTTCAGTAAAAACAAGTGTATAAAAAGGCCTGTTGGAGGCAGGGAAGTGTATGGCAGCATCCCCAATCACTGGCTGGTGGATGAGGTGCAGGCAGGGGACAGGGCTGCCGCAGCAATGTGGCCACAGCCTTCCTGCTGCCAAAGAGGAGCTGCAAGTCCATCCACGGTGCCACAGCAATGGCTGTATGGGGCTGAGTAACCCCAGGAGGACTCCACCTAAGGGGGAGGGCAAGCCTGGCTCCAGGACATGTCCAGGACCATAGTGGCCACATCCACAGGGAAGCCAGTGGAAAGGAAGAGTGGGAGACCACTACAGTCGTGTACTGGGCTCGCAGCAGCACAGGGACACACCATCTCCATGCCACGGGCAGGACTCACCACAGTGAGGGTCTCTGGGGGTCTCACACATGGAAGGTGCTGTCATGGGGCAGCTGGTGCCTGAAGGAAGGCACGGAGGGAGAGCTGTTTCCCAGGGCAGGTGCTGCCTGCTCCCTGTGGTTTTGTCTCCCGCTTCCTCTTGGAGCCCTACAGGAGACAAGCAGCAGTGCTAAACCAGACCCCAAGGGCTCCCACGGCCTCCAGGGATCCCCTCTGGAGAAAGGGGCCCCTGGTACTGGGGATATCCAAGGACAGCACCAGCCAGGCAAGTTCCCCCGCCACAGGCTAGAGATGCTCCTTGGCCTGACCCCAAATCCCACAGGGTCTTCAGCATGGCACATCAGGAGCTGTCCCACAGCAATGGGGAGCTGGAGAGGCTCTAGGCACCCTGGATCACTCCTCACCTTGCCAGGGCTGGTCTTCCTGCACTGCTTCTCATGCGCTTTCAGCACCTGAAGAGAGCACAAGAGAGCCCAGAGATGAACAGCAGCTGGGTCTTGGAGCTGAGACAGCCCACAGAGGTTGAGGGGATGCCAGAGGTTCTCCCAGGAAGACTGAAGGAAGGGAGGAGAGGCCCAGGTGCCCCCCAGTACCTTCTTCATGGCTGTGGACACAGCCGAAGCATGGAATTCCTCCTCTGTCACCCAGCGGGATGGGCAGGAGGCAGGGTCCAGGGTCATGTCCCCATCCAGGCGCAGGGAGTAGACCACATACGTCTGGTGGATGTGGGAGAAGATGTGGATGACCTGTGAGGGGATAGGAAGACACATGAAATGGGCAATTGGCCGGCAGCGAGGGGTGCATGCTCAGCTGCCCCACAAGTGCACCAAGTCTGCCAGGGCTCTGAGGAGTGGGCCAGAGCTTGGGAGGGGTGACAGTGGGGAAGGAGGACCCTTTTCCTCTGTGCTACATCCCCCATGGCTGAGCACAGGGGGCTCATACTGTATCCCTCCAGCTCCAGGCTCACCTCTCCAATGAACTGCAGGCCTTTGGCTGCCACGGGCTGCCCCATCCAGGCCTGGAGGTGATCAGCCAGCACCTCCCTCTCCTTCTCCTGCCCATCTTGAGACAGTGGGAGACTTGGGAACTCCCAGAGTCCAGCCAGGAGACCTGGGGAGGAGGCATGATGGAAATGTGAGACATCTGGGGACACTGAGCCTCATCATAGCCCCAGGGGGCTCCTTTGCCCACCCCAGCAGCACGTGCGTCACCAGTGCCTCTCCCAGGCTGCTCTGTCTCTCATGCAGGCGGGAAGGAGCCGTGTGGTGCTTCCTCACCCTCCTGCCCAGCCCCATTACCTGAACTGGGTCTCTGCACAAGGAGGTACTCCGGAGCCCCACGGCAGCCCCTCCGCTCCAGCACACACGTGGCCGTTCGCATCACCCGCGGCTGCTTCTTTGCTGCTTTCCGGGGAAAGTTGGTCACCCCCAAGCTGCTGTCCCATGGCTCCGTGGCTGGGGGGCACAGGGGACAGTCCCCAACACCTGCAAACACCAACGTAACAGTTGCTGCAGGGCCCAGACCTGGAGCTACAACAAGGATCTCCACACGTGCTCACCACAGTCCTCAACATCAGGCACTGGGGTGGGTTTTCCAAACAGCTTTTGAGAGGCGAAGGCCAGCTCCTTTTCCACCTACAAGGGGGGACAGGAGTGAGGACAGGCTCAACCACCAGCCCACCTTGTCTCCACGCATGGCAACCTCTCAGGGCCACATTTTGGGGTCATACTTACCCTGTGCCGTGCTCGGCAGTGCTGCTTCACAGGGCACTCCCCGCACACCGGGGCCTTGGGCACACACACAGTTGCCCCCAGCTCCATCAGGGCTTGGTTAAAATCCCCAGGGCGGCTCCTGTCCACCAGGGCATTGGCCATGTCCCTGGACAAATGGCAGTGAGAGGCACAGGGCTCTGCAGGGAGAGCATTCCAGGAGCTTTGCCTGCCTCCTGCCTGCCAGGGGGGATGCCCTATGTAGGCACAGGCAACACAGCTCCTTTCTCCACTACTTCCCAAGGGCTCCTGTGCCCCACACCTCTCTCCCTTCACAGGCTCAGTTCCCCATGGCTCCTGAGTGATCCTGCCCTTGGCCATGATCGCTGTGTCTCCAAGCAGAGACAGAGCATTCCCCTTACCAGAGCTGGTCGATGACGGCTGGGCTGCTGGAGTCGGCACCGATGCATCGCAGGCGGCACAGGACACGGATCACGTTCCCATCCACGACACCAGTAGCCTGGGACCAGGAGCTGGGGTTACCATGCTGGGATTTGCTCCCAGGATGGACTGGGACACACAAGAGGCCAACCCACAGGCCAAGCTGGACAGTGGGTGAGATGCACAAAGTGGGGGGAGAGCAAGAGCAAAGCACAGCCCTGGGAAGCCCCTGGTTTGTGAGATGCAGCAGTAGGACCCTGCCAGGAGTGGGGTTGGGTGGCAGAGAAGGGAGACGTGTCCACTGATGCCTGGCTCTCACCTGCCCATAGGAGATGGATGCGATGGCTCCTGCCGTGTATCGGCCCACTCCCGGCAGCAGCTTCTGCAGGTCCTCAGCTGTCCTGGGCATGTGGCCAGCCAGCTCAGACACCACCTGGCAGAGAGGGAGCTGAGATCAGGGAAGCAGCTGGGGTGGGTGTGTACAGGCAACCCGTTTTGCCCACAGAAAGGTGGGATCCCAGCCTCTGCAGCCTCATGCCAGCAGCACAAAGCCCCAGCGAGGCAGGGCAGACATGAGCCAGCACCAACCCACCAGCCACAGAGGGTTTTGGAAATGCCCTCCCGCCCAGCAACAGAGCACCTTCCTTGCTGCCTCCTGCAGACGCTTCCCTCTTGAGTAGTAGCCCAGCCCAGCCCACAGCTCGTTCACCTCCTGCTCCAAGAGACATGGCATGGTGTTAATGGAGAGCCACAGGGCAGGGAGAGCACCTGGTCCCAGCAATGTTCACCTCCAGGGATGCCTGTGCCAGAGCCTGCAGCGTCGGCCACTTCTGCGGTACAGAGGGAAGGGGAAAGTCAGGATGAAGCAGAGCTGTGCTCTGCAGCTGGGGATCTGCACAGGTAGTGGACATGTTCTTCCTGTGCCTGGGGGTGCAGGGCTCTGTAAGAAACAGTCACCTGCATCCAGCGGTTGTAGTAGTCGATCACTGTAGCCACCTGTGTCTGCTGGAGCATGATCTCGGACACCCACACTGCAGGGAGCAGGGCAGGGATCAGAGCAGAGGCCACAACACCACCCACACCTCGTGTCCTGGCCACGTTAGCGCTGGTTACAAGCACTGCAGAGCATCACAAGACTCCTTCCCACAGGAGCTCTCCCATGCCCAAAGTGGGCTCTCCAACCCCGCAGTGCCTTGCAAGGAGACTCAGTGGCTCCACAGGCACTCCAGGCATCTGGTTCCAAGGATGGCAACTAAAGCCCCACCTCACACTGCCATCTGGCACATCCATGTCAGAGGTAAGACACAGCAGGGCACCCCACACGTGCTGGAGTGCAGTCCCTGCTCCTCACCTGCGTACCCCCGCCTGTCGGCATCTGGCTCCGTCGCTGCCTGAAAGGGGAACACGACGAAGTGTGAGAAACCAGGTGACATGGGACCCCACCACAAAGGGACCCCGTGTGTAAAATAAAACTACTCGGGATGTGTGTTGAACACTGCAACAGAACTTGAAAAAAAAACACTTCCCCAAATGCTCACAAGTTCTGAGTTGGGGTAAATCAAGTGACAGCAAAGCAGCTTCTTCCTGATGAAATATCCCACAGTGAGAGTTGCCTTTGAGGTTCAAAGTCCCACCAGAGGAGCAGTCCCAGACCTAAGTCCCTCCATAGGAAATGATTGCACGCAGGCATAAATTCCACCCCAGAAGGGCCAAGCAGTTCCCAGTAGCAGTCAGACAGGTGTTGCTGTGTGATGGTGCTGATGCCCATCCTCAGCACCCCAGTCATCCTCGAGGCTGCCAGGCTGAGCACTGAGCAAGCAAGAGCTCTAGCAGGCTTAAAGCAAATACAGAGCAAACTCACTGCTGCAGGGCATCACAGAGGTAGGAACAAAAGAGGATTAAAAAACAACTAAACTAACTTTGCCAGATGAAAGCACTCCTGGTTGGAGGGTGTGTTTGAAAAACCTGCCCTGCTTTACTCTTCACACCTAGGGACTGGCTACAGACCACCCACCAAGGAACTGCTAGGACCAGCTGGAAGTACTTCCATAGAAATAGGGATGCACCGCACAGGGAACGACACCGTGGTCACTTCATCAAGGCTCCCCTAGGGCAGAGTGATTAGTTCCCCATCTCTGCTCCCCGATGTTTCCCCTTACCAGAGTCCTCCAGGGAAGGTCCCGCTTGCATCTGTCGTACCAGGCGAGCAGGTTCCCGCGCAGGGCCTCGACCTCAGCCGGGTCGCTGAAGTGATGCCGGGTGGGCGGCAGAGCGGGCGCTGGAACCGGTGCCCCTGTCAGGAGAGCGGGATCAGGGCACGGTGGGGGACTGCCAAGGGCTGCGGGGCTCGACCGCAGCAGAGGCGGGGGCCGGGCAGAGCCGCTGCCGGGGGGACGCGCACCGAGTGGGGGCCTCAGGAGGACCGAGGAAGCACCGGCGGCTGCCCGGGCTGGCGGCTCGTGGACCGCAGAGGACACCCCGCGCTCCCCCAGCCCTCCCGCTGCCAAGCACCTCCGCGGGGTGATGCGCGCTCCCTGCCTCGCCTCGCGCTGCCGCCGCTCCGCCGGAGCGCGCCGGTCGCCGCTGCCCGTGCCCGGCTCATGGCGGGGCCCCTCCCGCCGGCGCCACGTGACGCTTCCCCTGGAAAACATTTCCCGCCCCCGCTCGGGGGCGAATCGGAGCGCGCTGCCCCGCCCACCGCCAGCGCGCCAGCCCATCGGAGAGGGGCATGAGTAGAGCGAGG
>VWZG01003529.1:0-30343 GCA_013396735.1 Grallaria varia | reverse complement strand
AGGAAAAAAAAAAAAAAAAAAGTTAATTTGGGACAAGCTGATTTTCTTCAGTTTGACAATTCAAAGCCCTCCTGTGAGTCATCCTCTCTGAGAGCACTTGTGTGGCCACAACACTGCTGGCAACTTCCCCTGACCAGGGGATCCCTGTCCTCTGTCAAGCAGCTGGTTTTAAGTGAGGAGCCATCATTACTGCAGAGAAATCAGTGAAATGGATGTTATACCAGAGGGGAAGGTGAATATGACCCTTCAGTTGTGATGTAGCTATTGTATTTAACTATTCTGCAGAAACAGATCATGATGTTCATTCAGCTCTTCAGAGGTAAGAGCACACGCCCCTACCCCCCAAAAAAGTCCCTTCAGTACAACTGTTACTTTCAGGAGCAGTTTCTTCAGAAGCCCAGAAATCACAATGCCTGGAATATTGCTCTTTGTGCCCTGGTCAAATCTGCCTCCACATCTGGGCTGAGGTGCATGAAGAGCTGTACAAGGAGGAGAGATTCCTCGCACTAACGTATTAAGCATCATAACCAAATCCCAAGGGAAAATGAAACACCAGGGAACGGATTCTTCCTGTTAATTGCAAAGTACTTGTCATGTGACTCAGCCTGCAGATTGTGACCAGCATGAGGGGTTTTGTTTTTGCTGCTTTTGAAAGAAGAGCTTGTTTAATGCTGCAACAGCATTCACAGCAGCTCTGGAACCAGAGAGCATTCCTATCTGCTCAACATAGCTCTGAAAGACCTCTGTGCCTGTTTCTAAAAGAGAGGCTTTGACTCACGTGCACTGCTGCAGAATGTTAATGAAAAAGCTGCAGTGGCTTAGAGCAGCTGCTCAGTCAGAGGAAGAGGGAAAACCTAAGGGTCATTCTTTCTACTCTACATGGAGCTTAAGGCCTTGAAATGCTCCATGCTGGAAATCCAGGTCAAAATGTTTACACAGTGCCTGCTCTGGCTGCTGCCTCTTGGAAAGGCTGTGGGGCTCACATGGCCATTCTGGCCAGAGTAGTTGCCACTCCTAATGCAAAACAGGAACAGGAATAAGCAGTTTGAAATAAAGTTTTATAAAATAATCAGTCTCTCTGTGCCACTGTCTGCAGCAATCTGTTTGACAGGCAGCTTCCACCATCTGCTGAGTCTCTTTCAAATGCGAAGCCCAGCACAGAAGAAAAACAGAGTTTAAGCAACTGGGAAAAACTGTTTTCTCAACAACACATTCAGTTTGAGCCCTCTCTTCATATGTCACAAGTTGACTCTGTGCTGCCACTTGCTGAGGTGTTGGAGGAGGTCTGAGGCAACAGGGCTGGACTGTCCCCATCCTGCTCCCTGAAGGGCCATGCCTCTCTCTTCAGCTCAGTGGAAGGACTAACACTGAACAGGGGCTTTGTAGACTCTAACAGAGTAATTTTCAGTAGATCATCTTCTACCTCCATCTCTTCAGAAGGGAGACAACCTGCAAACACTTGTGAGGAGCCATGTCCCTCAGAGTTCACTGAATTCTCAGCTGGGAGTTTTTTGTAAGATAGTGGCTCAGACTGGGCCAGCACTAATGGTTGGTTACATGCTGGAGTGCCACACGTGCTCTCAACAAGGCAAAACCCATTTTCCTCCTGGGCCACTGGCCCATCTGAACAGTCCATCTCCTCTTCTTGTCCTGGTGTAAGAAGAAATTGTGGTCTGTGAGGCTTGGTGTGAAAGGGGGGAATCTCTGACACACCATATTTGCTGCTGCTCAGGAGTTTTCACCGAACCTCTGCACCAAGCTGGGCTGGCTCACATCTGCCAACAGCTGAAGAGAGTCCTCCAAACAGGCCACATTCCTTGTGTGCCAGTTCAGGAGAAAGTGGAAGCGATCTGCATCTCCTCCTAGGAAGAAGGGAGAATTCTTGCCAGTCTGTGCTGTATGCCTGCCGGAAGTGGGACTGGCTGGCTTTCAGGCCTCCACCTGCCTCTGGAGAATACAAGTCAAAGACCAGGGAAATCACAGACTTGCTTGGCATGTCAAAGAATTTGATTTTCCCCCCCTTGAGGTCCTCCCGGGCACTGAAGGGATTAACTTTCCGGCCCAACCCTTTGTTTGGTGTATAGTAGGGGTCCTGCACATTTATCTTCCTGGAAGGTTTGCGGGAGAAGATATCCAACTGGCTGCGTGACAGCCAGATATTCTGACATGGATGGGGTGACTTGGGTGGGATCTTATCTTCCAAGGAACTCAAAACGTTTTACTCCAGGTCCTTTTTCCATTGATCCTGAATAGAAAAAGAAATACTCTTAAGCTTAGAGAAGCTCCGTATGTTTGCTCACTCAGAGCCTTCGTGACAACTGTGAAGAGAAAGCTGCATTTCTAATGTTCCCAACCGCCTTCCGTAACCACGTCTGCTCCTTCTTTATGAGTTCCTGCACAAAGACAAGTACATCATTCTCTTCTCCTCAGTGTATTTTAGAGCCCCTTCAAACCTCCTTGCTGCCAGTACACTGCCACAGCAGAGACAGCGCGGGGTGTTGGAGAAGAACAATTTGCATGTTACTAGATTTATTGTCCTGGTTCCCAGCAGAGGCTGCCCAAGATCTGTTGGTGATACTGACCACAATAAAAGACAACAAGTACCATAGTTGCCAAAGGAACTGGAACTTTTTCACCCTGGTGGGAAAAGTCTAAGACCAAAATAAATGCTCCTCCTGGTACCATACAGATTTAAAATAATTGCATCCCAGTACATTATCCAGTACAAAACTAGGGTTATGACTGTTTGACCCTAATTAATAGGAGTTGCCCATATGCATGTGTATTTGCACATACACATATATAAACATACATAAATAAAGCTGTATCACTAGAACAGGTTGGGAAAATGGTAGGTGCTAACTCTTGGAGAGTTTGGAACACGCATCTATCACTTGCTCTCAAGGTGCCTCTGAAGAGCCATGTTAGAGCAATAACAAATGGATATAAAGAAGCAANCCAACAAACTCCAAACAGCACAAACCAAACCAAAAATCTAAACAAACAAAAAGTTTTCCTGTTTAACTCACACCTCTTTTAGATGCTTTCCAGGTGTGGGAGAACCACCACATGCATTAACTCCATGTCGTTTCAAATAGAGAATAATTATTTAAATCTATAACCATATTATGGATTGATGGCTATGTATATATGTTGCATAATTATATATACGCCCAATATGAGAAACTGTTTTTACTGTACTGTAAGTTTCCAATGCCAGAAGTGTACTAACATAAAAGATACCCAAGTCAGAATATGGCCCAGGCTACAAGAGTTTGCTCCCCACACCAGGTGGCACCAGACAGCTTTAGAGAAAACCTTTCAAGGCCAACATTCCCAAGCAGACCTGGGATTCATCTTTTCCCGTCTTTCAGAGTATTTCTAGGTACTCTATAATACTCTTGCATCTTCTGTGCTCTTCCTCCTGAAGGAATTTAAGAAGCTTCTAAATGTTACATGTAGCATAGACCAAAGAAATTACCTATATGTTCTAAGTAGGGCAGGGATAAATAAAAAGTTGATGGATTTTCATATGCTATTAGCAACTTCCAAAACCATTCCCAAATGACCTCTAAATTTCCCCTCAAGAGTTTGTGGGCAAAATCTTTTGAGCCACTTTAAGAAATAGTTATCTGTTTTTTCCCTACAGGACACTCTGCGGTACAAAGGACGTAGTATTGTTCCAGAATCATTTTCAGGGTTCCAGTAAAATTTTTCATATGGTGTAAATAATACCACATATAGCTGAAATCTCAGGTTTCAAAATATGAAGCATTAGTGTGCAGCACTAATGTTTGTACAATATGTTTGTTCAATACAGACACTTACCTTTCGGTTTTCTTTCACTGTTGTCAAGGTTCAAGAACTTTCTCTCTCTCTCTGAGTCCTCATTTCGCAGGCGGTTTAACATTTCCTCCAGTGTTTTGACAATATCAGCAAATGAAGGACGCAACTTCGGATCCATCTATAAATGCATGCAAATCAAGTAAGTTGATGTGGGTTTGCCCATGCTATTCTGCTTACACAGGGGACAGACAGAGGGACAGTCTGCAGAAACTGAGGAAATTCAAGACTGTTTTAAGGGTGTTATCATTCAAAAAAATCCCAAAGGGGAAAAGTAATGTTCTATTATACCTCTCATATTTCATTATCAGGTTGTAAACATTCTGTGAAGAGGATGAATTTTAAATTGAAAAGGTGGGAATGCATCAGATTCATGGCTTCTGATTGGGCTTTATTTGTTTGAAACAGCTTGCATAGTTCAAGATTTCTTTCTGGACTCTGTCTGGTTATCAGACAGAGAATATGTACCAACATTATTTCAAAAGGATTACACAGAGAATGGCCATGTCATTCTCTTAAAGTTTGTAATTCTTCTATCATCTCCTTGTGGCCTTAATTAAAACCCACCTAAATGGCATTGCTGAAAATGGAGTATCTTTCCATCTCTTAATCAGCCTAACTACTTGGTGTACTGGTTTGTCTTGTAAGCAGGTAAGACTGGTTATATAATTTGACCAAGTAATATATTAGAAAAAAATCCAAGTAAAATATTCCCACTGGTCATCAATATGTATCAGTTTGAATTTCTCACTAAGTATTTAATTATTCACTCTAGCAGAAATGGAACTCTAAACAAAGTACAACACTACAATTGAACTACAGGCCAAGCAGCTTAAATTGAGTAGTAATTTCGAAGGCATTTCATCATTTTGAACCCTGACCCTGTATATATGTTAGAGGTTTAAGTACTGTAAGTACCAGTATCTAATTCAGCAGCTGAAAGTTAACCTCATTACAGTCATAAAAAAGGTTCTGCTTGACCTGGTTCCTGTTTCCAGCCTTTTAAAGGCTTTTTCACAGTGGGCAAGCCTAGACAGATCTCACCTCTACAATGGGAACAGTGGTGCTTTGTACACAACAAACCCCAAAGACCTCCCTCATACTGCCTGCAGGTCCTAGGAGACGGATCTTTCTGAAAAGAACTGGTATGATCAGCAATGCCAGAACAACTTCCAGCAACACAGGGCAAAGGGCTAAAAACTCATATGTATAGTAATAAACCCCAACCAAACAATTTGCACTTGAAGAGCTCAAGAGCAGCAAGAAAGTTATTTTAATGTAGCAGCTGGAATTTCCTGGCATTGGAAAACATTTTTCTGCTTTCCCTATTTCACTGAAAGAGTAGGGCAGGGGCAACACCGAAGCACACACTGTACTCTGACAAACTTACTAATTTAGGAAGCTTAAGGAGCTGTTGCAAGCTACAGGAAGTTAGAGGAAGTAAAAGAAGCTCTCTGGGTATTTTAATTTGTGCTAGGTAAGATCCAGGACAAGAGCAGCAATGGAAAAGTTACTCAGAGCAACATTTGCCTCTTCCATCCCCGAGCAGTCCAGATTCTGTTCAAATGGAATAGAAGGTTCTTCCTCAAGGTAGCAGTTGCCCACAGCTCAATTCGTGCTGGTAAACCTTTTGTGTGATCATTTATGATTATGTTTATTAAGTATGCATACAAGTAGGCTTATAGTTGTCAGGGAACCTTCCTTGCAGGTACTTATTTAAAAAATCCCACACTTTATAACAGCAAATTAAAGAAATCTTAATCCACTATCGATACATGTCAGTTTTTACTGGTTTTCTTACGTGCCCTAAAATATGTTTCCTGGCTGTAGAAAACCCCATGTTAGTTCAGCTAATCAGCTGGGCTATAGAGTTTACACTTTGTTGCCTACTAAATAATAAAAAGCTATATAAACCTCCATGTCTAAGAGCAAATTATCACACCAATCACCTATTACTGAAGCACAGCATGCTTAGGAAAATATAAGAAAGCTTTATCTGTTTATCCCCTTTTTCCTTCTACTAGGTGAGTGGTATGTGAATTCCAGCATGCCCCATGCTGAAATCAGCATATTAATGGCTTGATCACAAGACAGTAATTTCCATTTCAATTCAGGAAAGGGATGTTTATTAAATAAGAAGCAGCATTTGACAATAATCAGTAGGAGAAAATCCTTTTTCTGTGAGCACACCAAATTCTTACATGAGAATATAAGGTCACTGCTCCTTTCTTCATGAGCAGTTTTACTCTGAATTTCTGTGCTGAAAAATTGCTTTGAATCACGTACAATATGTTTGGATGTGATACCCTTTCTGGAGTCTATAGGTGGGAGTTGAGATTTCCAAAGTCAAACCCTACCTCTAGCCAAACCCTTCAGTGCTCACGTAATCAAAACACTTCATAAACATGAGTCAGACGTACTACTGTCCTGGTGAAGTAAGCTCTACTGTACTAAGGTGAAATCAGAATAAGGAAGTAGCTTGTCCACAGTAAATTCCAAAAACATTTTAAGAATTACATCATGCCATCTGGTGCCAAGAGCAGCAGTCATCTCCCCAGTCTCACCTTTACACCGCACTCTCCTTGAACATGTGCATTTGCACTAATATGAAGTAGAGAGCTCAGGTCAAAAATAAGCATCAAAAGCACATAGAGATGAGACTCTTCTTAAAAGCACTCACTAGGACACAGTGCTGCTTGTATGGCTTGCTTGTGAGTCCCAGGCAAAGTTTTGTGCAGTAAGAGTTTTAGATGTTGCCTCAACTTCAGTTGTGCAAACTGGACATTCCCAAGTTCAGCTGAATCTGAAGGAAGCTCAGGTTCTCTTACTTCATATAAACCAGCTTACTATACAATGATGCTAGCAACTCAATTATGGGATAATCAACAAAAGAGACCTACTTCCTTGGAATTTTCACACTGAGGAGCCATGAAGGTATGCAGCAGCAATTATCACAATTTTACTTGAGTAACTGCCAGAAAAGTTTCTCCGTACAGCTCATTACCTATAGCCTTTCGGACACTGAGTCCAAGTTTAGGTTTTATGACTCAGGCTAAGGATTTGGATTAGACCCCTTTTCCAAAAGGCAGCATATAGACACTTTAGAGTAGTTTAATGCCTGCTCTTGACTTGTTTGTCCCCTTGGTTTGTGAGAGCAGCTCAGAATCCTTTCTTCACAGCTCAGTAGGTCTGTACACAATAACAGCTGGATCTTGTCAGCCCAAGGGTTACCCAGTTTCAATAGCATCGAACTGGTTATGATCAGCCTGAGCAGCCTGCAAAAAGCTGTTCGATGTGCCAGACCTGTTTGTTTGGCATGACAGAACACAGAATTGCAAAAACACAAGATATGCCTTTTTGCAAGGGGAAGGGAAGGATTATAAAAACTTCAAGGGACTTTCTGGGTTCTCAGAAGGCACTGCTTCTATGGGTAGGCTCTTCAAGCCTCTTCTGTAAATGTTTAAAGCTCTACCTTCAAAAGTCAGAGTGATTTAGAGAACTCCAGTTTAGGCCTCTCCCCTTCAGGTAAGATACTCACATTACAGCAGTTGAAGGCCAGTTGGAGGAAGTCAGGAGGACAGTCTCCCACCATGTGCTGGAAGGAATCATAATCTAATCCAAAATTCTGTACAAACAAAAACACAGCATAGAGATATAAACAAGGTCTGCTATCTGACCCAAAGCATCTTCTTTTCAGAGGAACCCTCTGTGGAGATATCAGGAATAGCCATGAACACCATTTCAACATCCATATGCACATGCACACTCTGAACTGCAGCATTCCCAGTGAGGATTACTGATACAGGATACCTGTAAGAGAATGGGCTGACTTCAAAGCCCACCCCTCCTCCTGGTTTCAGCTACAATCCACTGCAGCTGAAATGCTGCCTGTGTGGATCTGGAAACAATATCTTATACTATGATGTTTCACCATGGTGACTTTCACAGTGCAAACTAACAGCCTGCTATAAAACCAGAGACTTTGCTATGATGAAAACGTATCAGTTAAAATGGTTAACTTTTCTGCGGATGGTAGACTGGTAATACAAGTTATCCAGTTCCTTAAGTGCACATTGGTAAAATCTGCAGGGCAGGGAAGCAAAAGAATCTCTCATTTACCACAGTTCGAGATCTAAGCAATTTTGCATTTTCAGAACCAGACAAGGTGGAAGAACCCACATCAGAGAGCCAAAAGCTGCCCTGAAGATGGGATTCAACCAAAAGGCAATCGAAAAAAGTAAGAATTATCTTTGATGAGTTGATTTTAGCTCAGATCCACAGTGCTTAGCAGAGTCCATGCAAAAATAAGGGTGAGCTTATTTTAGCTGCTGTTATCCAGATCCTGCCCCTTTTCCAAGGAGGGGCTGCTTTACTGGATGCAGTGTGCCAAATGTGCCCTCTTCTGAACCTGGCAAGAAGTCTACATGAGCTGTCACTCCACAAAAGGAAGAGTTTGCATTGCAATCTTCTCAATGCTCTGCCAGTTAGGGGCAGAAAAGAATTCCCATGAGGACTGCAGCTGCACAAAGCCTCTGGGGAAAAAGTGACTTCAATGGAGCTTCCTACAATAACAGTATAGAAGAACAAAAGCCTTTCACAGGCTATTTTTAATGTAACACCTATTAATCGTATCTTTGGCAGCAGTGCCAGAAGTCCCAAAGGCCAAGGCATTATCATGGCAGACTCACCCCCTCCCACCAATGTTATAAACGTCACCACTTACCTCTGTGCGAGGGAGATAGTCTGGGTCTGCCTGTATTCTTGCTATAATCTCACACAGAATTATACCATAGGAGAACACATCTGCCTGAGAGAGGAAAAAATTTAATAGACACATGGTTCAGCTGTGAATACTCAGCGTTCTTATCTGCCACTGAATTTCTCCTTACCGCAAATGGCTATCAGGGAACAACTAAACCAACACCACAGCCTTAAAACACTAAGCAACTGCATTATAGCTAACATTTTCCATGTGAAGAAATACATGTTCACAGTAAAGCACTCTTGTTCCACAAACAGCAATGATAACTTTAGAGCTCTTTCAAGAAAAAAAAAAAAAGAAAAAATCCACCAAACCACTCTTAATTCATCAGTGTAAAAACAAACCAAAATAATCCTTCCTTGCATAAAGAACGGTGAAGTTGCATTTGATGTCCTACACAGATGGGAATAATAAGCCAAAACGTGACATGCCTACGTATCATCATGGTTAGAAAAATGGGTTTAGAATACACACGATCAAAGCTTACACAGAACATTAATACTGGTTTTAAGAAAAATTACGTTTTTCTCTTCTCAGGGTTCAGTACCTCTGAAGAAAACAGTGTATTCCCAAAGCTTTAGATACCTAGTAGCCTCAATTTCCATGATATTTAGTAATCACTTATCTGACTGCCCCTGGAGCTGCATAGTTCCTCTGACTTCCACCCACCTGAACTTTTCACGTACTAAAATTTAGGAAAACATGGAACACAAGTCTACAGATGCAGAAGTTTGCATCCCTCATCCCTTACTTATCAGCCTGGCTTTATATGTCACCTTTCATGCTAATGAGGTATGAGACCTGCATCCTCTTTAGTCCTTTGTGCCCCAGGGTTAGTGAAGAATGTGGCAGCATAGATTTGGGTACTTTATTATTAATTTAGGTCACTTGTAACTCTTCAAAAAGCTTTGAAATGGTAATTGTTACATTAATTACTGAGGTAGTTACTGCATTCCTGCAACTTAAAAGTACTACCAATTAAATAGATTGTTGACTAGTAGCTATCAAGAAATACAGGATGCAGGCTTTATCACAGAAAAGCTGCACTGGCAGGGCTGAAGTAATGGAAGGACACTCTTGTGTAAAGAAGAGTTTGATTGAAAAATACTGTTTTTAAAATCCAGTGTGATCTAATCCTCCTCTGAAAGAAACATTTCCCAATGACACAAACAGGAACATTTAGAAATACCTCAGGAGAACATTTTTATTTTATCAAGACATCCTACCTTAAGATATCCTGAATTTTACATATATATACACACACACATAATTGTACAAGTTTTCATACAGACTTTACTTCTACCCAAATTTCACTGGTACATGTGAAGCAACTTCATTATATTTCTCATGAGACTTGGTTACATGAAATTGTGTTAAGCCAACAAGCCAGTACCATATTTCAGCACGTGGGATGTTTCAGAATGGAAATAGCATAACAGAGAACCATCCTAAAGCTAATTCTATTTCCATATAAGATTACACAGCATGAATTTAAAATATTAGCTATTCAACTCTCACTCTCCCGCAGTCTGAATGCCCTGAATACAGAAGTGTCACAAATTAAAATAACAGTAGTTTTATAATTATTGAAATTCTAAATCTTGCATACAGCTACCAAAGAGAAACATCTGACAAACTAACACTTATACCATGTACCTACCTTTTCATTGTAGGGTTCATCTCTGAGAACTTCTGGTGCCATCCAGAAAGGTGAACCCACAACTGGTAACTTCTCACTATATAAACACAGGATAGATGGGGGGAATGGGAATGGGGGGTGGAGAGAGAGAGGGAAGAACCATTAATTAAATGCTCAAGCATTGATACTAACTTTCCCAATCAATTACTCACATTTTATTTCTAGTTTTTAAGTGCCTGGCCACTTTGAAAAAAAATTTAAGGTCATAGCTGTTCCAAACTCCTGGAAGAGCTGGGTCCTTCATCTATACATAGAAAGATTCATGGACATCAGTTTCAGGTTAGATGCTGAATTCTCTGTTCATCCAACAAGACATGCAGGTATCCATCCCTACATGTATATTGATAAGCAGCTCTGAATGAAGTCAGCACAGCCTGTTTGCAAACGGAAGTAAATAAAACCCCAAAAACCAAATAAGATTGACCACACAAATCCTTTAATAGGTAAAAACTAAAAGTAATCAGAATAGATCCAATTTGAAATATCTGAAGTTTCCATATGGCTGAATACTGGGGCCCTAAGAAAGACCTCCAGCCTGTCACCCAGCTAACCTTGAGGGAATATCTATTAAAAATAAAGGCTTCTGAAGGCTTCAAGATAGCATGGCTTGCTATCAGCAAACTGGAAACAACAAAGCTGCCTCTCAAAATGGAGGAAAGACTAGATCAAACCAAAATGGTGGCTGATGTAGCAATTCTATTAAGTTGATGGTTTTAGTCTCAAGCTGCTTTAGCTATTACTGTACTCTGAGTTTTCAGGGAATCTCAAAACTGGTTAGTAAGAACAATTTAAGGCACCTGTCAAGCCTTCCTGATTTTGTGATGGATTCATTTGAATACACGTGAAGCTTTCAGCACCTTACAGGTTGCCCCAGAGGAGCTACAAGATACACATTGGCTGTACTTATCAGTAGTCTGGAAATTAAGACTTTGTTAAGCTTTCAGATCCGTATTTCACCAACATTAACCCAAGCCTTCAGACCTCCCAAGATATGATTTTAGGATATGTGCAGTCTAAAAACTGTGCATAGATCAACTTTTATTGTTCTCTTTAAAGTCGAAAGAGCTGGAAGGCTCTTATTCATTTTATTCCGAAGCACACACTGGAGAAAATCTGACAACACATTTCACAGTCAGAATACTCTGAAATACACAAGTCAATACATAGAGAGAACAATGAAATCCTTGTCCATGATCTCTCTAATGGATGGATGACAAAAGGACTATTTCCATTTGTGACAATAGCCTGTAACAGTCACCTGTGCATTCGTCAAATGAGATTAAGATTATAATTTCATCCTAGAGAAAGTAAAACCGTGAACTACTGTTAGACATTAACTTTATTTTACTCTTTGTTTTAAACCTCAATCTTAACTAACCCAAAAGATAAAGAGAATACTGGATTGCCTCTGAGTATTGCTTATGAAAATGGAAAGAAGCTAAAGTTGTTTGGAATCAACAAATGACATTTACTACAAAATCATCCCAATCCAGAATGCTGGACAGTGGGTTTGTGTTTGCTTCATTGTGATTTCTCCTTAAACCCAAAATTCCCAAGTACCTGCTTGAAAGACCTACTGAAAAGTTTGAGTAAATCATCTACTCACTGGTGCATTTTTGAAGACTAAATGTCACCACTAAATATCAAAATGGACAGTAATTAAGGCTGGAACATTTTGGTAATCCAGCCCGCAGTTCCAGACTGAAGACTGAGGATACTTTTTGCGAACTCCATATCAGAATGCAGTAACAACCTCAGGGATCTGGTTCACTGGAGCTTCTGACCTGCAGTTGCACTGCAGCTCCCACTCCTGATTAGCTCACGTACCTGTGATCGGGAATTTTCTCTGCTAAACCGAAGTCTCCCACTATTGCCGAGTATCCATTCTCATCATGTTTTATTAAGCAGTTCTGAGAAAAGAAGAAGAAGAAAAAAGAAAACCAAACAGAAGAGTTATTGTCTGGGCATGAAACCTCTATAACGTTTGTTTTATCTATTTTTAATCTGGAACACAACTACAAAATACAGTTTGGAAGACATTCATCTATGATTAGCTTTTGTCTGAGAGCAACCACCCTCTTCCCCTACCCACCCCCTGCAGTTCACATGTCTGTCAAACTTAAGATGCGGCAAACAGCCTTCCACTCAGTTAATAATCCACTTAAAAACTTGCTGAGAAGCAGGCAGCCACAGGTAGTACATACCCAGCTAGGTAATAACAAGAATTAAGATGATTTCGCTTCCTTATGCTCAGCTATACAATACATATTGTTTACTATGACACCTTAAATTTTCTCTTTACAATTTACCTGTACCTGACCACAACACAAGATCAGAGCAGACTCTAAATGCCTTTGTACATTTCGCTACTGAAAAGGAACTCACTGCTTTGCAGGAGCTTTTCATCAGAAAATATAAGATACAAAAAAATTATATGTGCTTTTTAAGTGTCAAAATTCTTTATTTTACAGTACATTTAGAAAATATCATTTAAGGAAAAATTCTAATACGGAAAAGCTGTCAGTCTTCTCCTTTCAGATGTGCCCTCCCGTGTCAGGATGGAGGGCAATTTAAGGACACACAGATAATCTGGGCTGGCAGCACCACATTATACACAGAGTATTATTGATTCCTTTTTGTTATTTATTTACAACTCTGAGAAATATCCTTTGACCATTCCATCTCACATCTTTTCCCTTCTCACCAAATGAATCAATAGCTGACTGCCCTGCATTTTTTACTATCCTGTAATAGGTGGAACATAACAGGGAATTGTTCCCTTCCTACATGCCTTGTTCTGTATCCTTCTGCAGGCAGTACAACAGCAGTGACAGGCAGCAAAACCACTGCCGACTCCTACCGAGTGGTACCCTGCATTAATTAGCTAAACAGCAGGAAACACTTTCTAGCTTTATTGTGCTTGGATATACAAAAGCCCCTCGCTGACCCTGTGCATTAGCTTGTCTGTATAATGCAACTACCAAGAAAAGTGAGCCCCTTGTCTAAAAGATCAAGTTCAGGTCATCACTGTTTATATTATTCAGAGACGATTGTGGCTCAGGCCATGAAGTGAGGTTTCCTCCTGCCAATTAAAAGGTTAAGCAAGCCATTCCTGGGATCATGTAAAGAAAATGCATGCCAGCCTCTTGAAACACATGCCAGGCTCCTGAGAGGCAAAGCTTTATTTGTTTAGCATGACTCAAGTATAACAACTACAGTTAGTTTGGGGATTCATAAACATGTACCAAGTAAAATCAACTCTGCTTACCCAAAGAGCAGCAAAGCTTCTCAGTTGTGGCCTTTGTTATCTTGTATCAAAGGGAGCATTCATTCCCCTCGCCCCTTTTTAAACATTTGGTCACTCTAAGTGGACTTAAAACTGAGAAGGATAAAACTTTTCTGAAAAATCTTACTCAAATGATTCAGACAAGGGGAATTTCATTGTGTACCACACAGAAACAAGTCCATGAGGGCACCAGAGATTTTGCAGTGTTCAAGAAGGTTGGTACTATTTTATGCATTAAAATTTCACATTATTTTTCTGCCCTAGACTGCTCAGCAACAAAAGACGATTCTTAATTCAACATTTTTTGAAAAAAACCTCTATGATTCATAAACACTAGTTTTAAAATCCAGATTTCCTTCTTGCCTTACCTTTGACTACTTACATTTTGTTCATTTTTAGTAGCAAGATCACAATATCTAATTTTACCTTATGGGGTTTATGGATTATTCTCCAATAACCCCTCATCTCCAAAACTTCAGGGAAACATTTAAATTCAGAATAAGAATTATTTTCAGCATAGCTAAAAATCTGTAGAAACTTATCTACTGACCTTAAGATCTGCTTTCATACCAAAAGGAGGCTTAAATGCAACATCACCCTGACAGCAAATATTCCTTCAGCTTCTTACCAGCATCTAATTGCATCCCATTAGACAGTGATACATCACCCACCAAAGATGAACAATCCTACTCCCCCACCAAGCCTCAGGCAGTCTCAGCTCTCAGGTACTGCACTGAACCATTATACAAGTAGGTTATTCCCAGATAAATCATAAATTAAGCCAATGCTGCCTGACAGCTCTGAGCTCCTTCCCCGATGACAGGTATTTGCCTGCAGCAAAGCCAGGCTCCCTTTCAGTGCAAGTGCTTGGAGAGACCAAACAGTGCAGACACCTCAGTGCTGTGGGGTCCACAGGTCCTGCAGGAGAGGCCACTACACCAGGACAAGGCATTGGGGAAAGCCTCGGGCAACACTCTGGCTATAAAGTACTGATCAGTTGTTCTGCTGTGGTGGGCTGCACAATGTTAAGTGACAGAAGGAAGCTAAACTGTTCTCTCTCATTAGTGGAAGCTTGTATTTTGTTTGCACATGAAGTGCTGAATGTGAATTTAAATTCATTAGGATACTTATTCCAGTACAAGAGTGACTTTTTTATTCATACTTAAATCAACCATGGGCAGGTGACATGCACCATAAAACAGAATTCCAGTGTTACTACAAATGCTCACTGCAGTGAAACTAAACTGATTTAGTTCAACTGGGGCAAGTTTTTACATAGCTATGAACCAATTTCCGGGAACCCACAAAGAACGGAAGCCTATTCCTAGCAAAATCAGTAGTAAATCCCTTCTACATATACTAACATGGTCAGACGTCACTTTTCCAGCATGTACTGCTCATTCAGGGCCAAGTTCTGTGGAAAATGATGCTTCATTCTGTGCTGAGATTCTTCAAGTGTTCAAAGCTAACTGTCACCATCACCATACTACTCTCCTCCATCCTTCCCACCCAGGCCATGCCATTACACAATACTGCCAAACCCACAGCACAGATAATTGAGTTACCAGATTTAAGATCCAATTCATAAAAAGGTGATCTAACACAGCCCACAGTAACTGGTAGTTCACATCCACCCAATGAAAGACAATTCTAGGAATTCACATTCTACCACCAAGATAAATCAGGATCAAAGAGAGAGAAACCTTCATTAGAGACTAAAAGGTTGAAAAAAGCTTTTGAATTTAATCCAGGGGTGATTTCTTAGTAGGAAAAGTACAATAGTACAAAATGCACTGTTTCTTCTAACAAAGTGCTACTTCTCAGTTTCTACCAAAAAAAAAAAAAAAAAAGTATCAATGTGGCATGAAGAAGTTTCATTAATGGACTTCAACCCAGATATGCAAAAGTTCAAACCCCTTGCTAGTGCAAGAGCCTTTCAAGAACTGCCTATGAAACAAAATGCCAAGCAGCTTCACAGCACGGGCTTTGAGAAAACACTTTTGACTTACTATGGTGCTATTTGTATAAGCTGCAAGGCAATAAAGCATGGCGACCTTTTCAAGCTTTCTCTTTGGACCTCTACAGACGAGGATGTTCTTTCCTTTGGCAGCTCACACAGTCTAAAAGGGCAGTATTTGACTCCAGTTGGGTTCTCAGGGGTGTTTTTTTCCCTCCCAAAATAGGGACCCCATCAGTCCTTCCTGAGGCAGTCTCTTAATAGAAGCAAGGAGCTCTCTACATGAGCCCTAAAGAGTTAACAGAGCTGTTTATGCAGACAGATGTGAAAGAACATAAAGCCCCCTTTGTGTGTTACAGCAACTTAACATCTGCTTTGCACAGCATAATCCTACTAAGACAAATGCAATATTCTACTCTCCCTTTTGCATAAACAAAAATTCAAATAGACTCAAGATTTTCAGAGTTAAAAATAAGTCGCTTAGATGAAGAAACCCTGTAGTTTTATTTTATGGTAGTATGACATACAAGCTAAACTCAGATATTTTACTGCACTCCAGAAAATACAAAAACATTACTACAGTGTCAGTTGCAACCTTCTGGTGACTGTTACTGAATTAAAATACTTAAAGGCCAGTTGAGATGTATCAGCTATTTTAAAGTGCTACCCCCTATGAGAAACACCACTGACAATTAAATGCATAATAGGAAGTTTACAGTACTAGATACACTTTTGAAACTTATGTTTAAGAGATGGGCTCCATTTGGTTCCCAGAGTACCAGTAAAAGCTCACTATTGTAACTATCATCACAAATAACCATCTGTAACAGCTAATTTTTTCAGTGCCAGCCCTCCCCTGCAGTGCAAAATATCCAGACGAAAGCTTAGTGCAGCACAAAGGGGACCTTGCAATTGCAGAAGCAAGTATGAGACTCATCAAACAAAGGTGCTGTTCACTACTTGGGGTTTATTTTGTGTTAAAGAAGCAAACAGCACACAAGGTAGGAAGTCAGAGCATGTCATTCTCAAGCCCAAAGGCAGTGAATTTATGTTACTTCACATAATCCACAGTAATTGCTTACATGCAGGATTCTGTCCCATAGTAACTGAGACTGTTCCTCTCTCAATGGGAGAAGGCTGAGCCATTACACACTGTGAAGTGAAAGCAGATGTTGGCAGGAATACATACATTCACATGTGCGTGTGCGTATATATATGTGTGTGTGTGCGCGCCCCTAGAGATCAGAATTTCTTCACAGAATTTATCATTTATGAAGTTCACCATGTCCCCTAAAACTGCCCGCAACATAGTATTGATTATAAAACCTTGTTTTCAATTATACATAATTCTGCTAAACTTAAAGGCAGTTGTTTGGCGGTTTGCCTGTTTGGTTTTAATCCAGAGCTTTGGTAGTGGGTTTTTAGGGAAGTGTTCAGCTCAGGTGCTTGGGAGAACAAACTTATATGTATTGCAAACAAAATTTTTAATACTGAAAATTAAAAAATCCTCAAAATATTAGCCTATGGTATCATACCAAAGTTGTCATGTTCTCAACTTGAAATATGATGAGACCTCTGTGTAAGATGCACCTTTTGCCACCACTGCAAAGAGTAGACTGGGACAGGAGCGTGCTGAATAGGAATTTGAGAAAGTGATGAAGGGGACAAGAGTGAGGATGAGTCCAAGCCTGGGACTGGCAGAGACCAAGACCAGGGTCTTGAGCAAGGTTCCTGAGACAGGGAAAAAAACCCAAAGACTATTACAAGGACATAAGAACTGCAAGTACAGCAAAGAGGTGGCAGTGGTAGGGATCAGAGCTAATCTGGAGCAGCAGAACATGGGGAGAGCTAAAAATAGCTAAATATACTAAAGACCAGAACACAGAAAGATTGCTTGGATAAAGCATCAAGAAGGAGCAATAGGAAGAGGGTAAATGCAGTCAGCCAGACAAGGAGATTGATCAGTAAGGTCAGGGGCAGGAACTGGGAGTAAAAAAAAGACAAAAAGCCTATGAACAAGGACAAAAAGCCTGACCAGAGGCTGGCATTGTACGCTAGGAGAAAGGATGGGATAGTAACAGAATAGATATGACCCATCTCGGAAAAATGGGCAGACTCCTAGATGGTCAATTCTTACTGCCAAAGAGCCTCTCTTGCTCCTCTCTCTACTCCTCCACAGCAAAAATACACAATGTATTTTAGTAATACTAATTAACAGTAGCAACAAATACAAATTAAAAATGCTTCATGCATTATTGTGTTAACTAAAGCAACAAACACCTTTACAAGAAATCACAAGCTTACAATCCTAAAGTGCATGATGTAATTTTTCTCCATTGTTTCTAAAATTGGTAGGAAGATGCATACAAAGATTCTAAATCATCTACCAATATTGCACACGAAGATGGGATGTAAAACTTCCTGTAACAACTTTCCTTCTTCCCCTTATGCATACACATTAAGGTAACATCCTTAATTACACAATCACACAGACAGTTTTCCACCTGGCATCCATGTGTTTTAGTGTGCACAATTCATGCTGATGGTGAATTGGGGCTGTACATAAAACACTTGGACCACTACTGTCAGGACTCTGGCCACCCTTCCCACAAACAGTAGGGTGACAGAAAGACTGGGAAGAGATGAGAAAAAGGCTGGGCTGCAAATGAAGCTCTTCTGTCTTGTGGTTAAGACTACTGCAGCACTGCCTCGGGATCTGGATTCTGGCCTTTCTCAGCATCACAGGAGGATTCTGTGACAAGGAAGCTACTTTACCAAAATCTTTCAGAGAACACACAAGATTAGTAGCATTCTATGCCTCCAGGGGTCAAACTTGACTATTTTATAAGTGCTGTAATGCTTCCAACTGCCTCTGAGGTCAGTGAGCATATTGCTTTGAACTTAAACATGTAAAATGCCAGATACATCAAACAAAGTCCTGAAACTCAAAACATATTCACCTATATTCTTGCTTTTAATCTGTTATAATAGGCTGATTTTACTCATCTCCCTCATCTCAGCGATACTGTATGAATAAAATCACTGGGATTAGGGCAGTCACTGATGTAAACTGCCAAGGAAATTAACAGTGTTTCCAGAGCAGGGTTTGAATGCAGTGCAAATGCAGTGTAAACAAGGTGAAGAAACTCTCTGTAGTAGTAAGATATTTGTTTTGAGGGGTGAGGTACAAAAGGATTTTGCTATATCCTTTTTGCAGGCTGGACACTTCTTCCCTGTGTTTTCCCAAACAGTTATTTTAATTTTAGGTTACAACAGCCTGAATGTTGCAAAACCAAGTCAGATTAAGAAAAAGGTATATCACAATTTCAGTTTCTACTGAAACACTTTCAGTGTTTCACAGTATGATTTCTGTTTTAATGATTGTTTCTTCTACACTTTCAGAGTTAAAATTCTTAACCAGATCTCCTTGACAATCGTTGAAAGATGAAGAAAATCGTCATGATTCCAGGATGCAAATCCTCCTTCTGCACATTCAGTGAGCCCCAAATGAAAAACAACTCTCAGGGCTTGCAGCGATATGGCAGAGGACAGGGAACGAGCCAACGAGGCAGGCTGTCATAACCTATCTATGGCTTAATCTCTGCGTAAATCTTTTTATGCCAAGTCAAGAGTATGGACAACAAATTTCTTGGCTTACAAAATGTACGAGTCATCCTGCCCACACACCCCTACCCTCTACAGGCTGCAAAAGGCCAGTCTGACCACTCATACTTTCTGACAGATTCAAGTCAGGCTGTTGCTATCATCCAGGGCAGATCAGAATGATCAGCTACAGCAGCCCAAACCCAGAGCCCAAGCACTGAGCTGCTCATGACATGGGTAAGTTCCAGCTGTCTGGGCAGCACACTCTCTTCTCACAAGTGCTGCCTCTCTCTTTGACAGAAGAGTATCTGAAAGGGCACCAGTGGGATGTCAGGGCTGACATCCCCATGGGCTGTCGCATCGACTATATTGACCTACATTTACTCTTCTCTACCATTCTTCCCTCTGGCCTCCTGCAGTATCAATGCTGTTCTGCTACTCTCCACGTGGTGCAATTAGGAAGAGAGATCACCCTGCTGTAGACTAATGGCCCAACCCACTCCGTTTTTGATCTCAGACTGGCAGGGGACAAGAACTTTTTTCTTTACATTGCTATGCATCAAGTACATGGGCACATATAACACTAAGAACAAAACTGACATAGAAAAATTTATGTATCACACCATCCACTCCAGGAAGCTGCAGAAATTAAGAGATTTGCCAGAAAAAGAAAGGCAGAAGTACAGGTCTAGGTTAACACCAAATAATTTTAATAGTAAAATTTGTATTACAGGGACAGTTTGCAGAGGGCTACTACCTTAAGTGTAACAGGTAAAGCAAGAAGACATTCTTGCACAGAAAGTTTCAGTTTCATTCTGCTCACAGTTTAGTCAAGGTGACCTCCACAGACAGTATAACTTTAGCACTAAGAACTATCCAAATACAGCATAACGGCTAATAAATTCTTAGGGTTTGATTTGTTGTACATTTGTTTTTAAATAACCTTACTGCTTCCTGTGGTCTCCGATGAGTTTGCTGTTGCTGAGATATCACCACCCCTCCCAGTGGGTGCACTTTCTAAACAATTGGCATTCAACAATAGATAACATTGAAGCACTGGGAGGGCAGCTCCAGAGAATGGCATACAGTTATATAAAGCTGGGAACAAAGCCATTCACAAGGATCCCAGGAAATGGATTTTCATATGACTAGACATCACCGAAGTGTGATGTACTTCAGTTCCTTGTGGTAACTCTACTGGTAAATGTACTAAAATACATCCTGAACTGAAAAAGAAAGGGGAACACCAAGCTATCTTTTCAGATATTTTTATGTATCTCTTATCTGCACACTTCAAGGTGACTGAAATGGAGCTTTCGGAGTGTATCATGTCAAAGTGACATGACTCCAAGTCTGGGCATTTTTCATAAATTTGGTATCCTTCTTTGCAGAATTCAGCCCCTTCACTTGAAAGAATAGCCACGGAAGTACTCTGACTTCACTGAAATACTTCTTTCATTACCAGCTGAACTTTTTTGTCACCTTGGCTAAATGTACTCTCTACATCTGTTTAACACTGCACTGAGGTAACTTTAAAAAAAAACCTGAGAAGTGGATGGAGGACTAGTAGTCACTCACATTTGCAAATACACTGTGTTGTGGTTTTTAAAATCTGTTTTTAATCTTAAAAAATAGTTCCTTTTAGACTGAGATAACATTCTTCTGGATGCTTTTGATTTAGGTGCATTATGAAGTCTTCTCAGGAACTTCTTTCATATTGCAGATCCTCAGTGAGCTTAAACTAGCTCATTAGCTCCAGACAACAGGATAGACAGGACAGCAAAGCCCTCACAACAGGCTGGAATGCATGCTAAGACCCAGTGTGAATACTGGGACAATCTGTTCACAGAGCTTATTGCTCCTATGTCAATATTTCTAGCTGAACTTCAATTAGCTTGCTACTTCAGCCAAGTAAATTCATACAACTTGTCACTAAAGCAATTTTTAAAAAAATTTTAAAAAATCTTCGTCCACTGTAAATTCTACCACTGAAATATCCTTCTGGAAAAAATTTGAAATTTGAAAATTTTAGACAAACTATTCTGATTTTACTGACTTTAGAAGTGAGAGAAACATAAACCAGGATTGTGGACAACACTTAACACATTATTAGTAATGAAAGGTCACTTCCTACAGAAGAAGATTTGTGAAATACATGGGGAAACAAAAACAACAAGGAGATTTAAAGTGCGTTTGTAATAATCGCCTCAATTGGGTTCTTTATATGATTAACCTGTTCCAAATGTTAGATTGTTGTGCTTAATTATCCAGGGATTTAAATACTTTACTGAACCACAATTCAGAACTAAAAAACTCTGCAGCTGCTTTCTGAGAAATCCTACGCTGAACTCATTTAAGGAATGACCTTCCTCCAGTAATTTCTCTAGTTCCCATACAAACTATGAACACGTTTTCAGTAAAGTTTTAATTCTATAAACTGTATTTCAATTTATTTCACAAAATGTCGTAGATCACACCGTATAAAATAAGTTATGTGCCAAAAGGAGGAGGAAACAACCCCAACACAATCACTTATTTAAAAGTTCGCATAAGTTTATAAACGGTACCTTGGATGTAAGGTCTCGATGGAAAATGCCTTTATAGTGAAGATAACTGATTCCCATAGCAATGTCATATGCCAGTTTCACTCTCACTGTCCAGGGCAGATGCTGGTTACTGTCCAATAGCTGTTCCAGGTTACCACAATTGATGTACTGAAAAGACAAAGCAACATTTGTAATCAATTAACTTCATATATATTGTCAAGAATGTAAAATTCATCATTACACTAGTGAACTCAGCTTAGTTACATGTTAAAACCCTCTTTTTTTCTTAAGGGCTTGACAGGCACAAAGTTTGCAGACCAAGAGAGGCTGAAAATGTCTCCCTACACCAGCTGTACCAAAGCCTTTATGTTAAAGATGCATGTGACAGCCATCACTGCATAAACTCTCTGGTATTTAAATAGAGCCTTCAGAAACACCTTCAATATCATATCCCTCTTATTTCGAGCTTGAGGAAAATTAGGGTAAAAAGGAAGAAGAGCTGGCTCTCATATAGAAGTAGTCAACAAAGAAAGGGCTAAGTATCCAAGTGTAGGTCATGGAGCCTGATCAAGTTCCCAGATATCAAAACTGAAAAAGCATCAAAGAGAAATATTACAATGCATTGCTGTAAGTTCAATTTTTTTAACAGCTGTATCTGCAAGTTCTAATCAGCAACCTGATTCCCACTGTGTTCAGTACTACATCAACCCCATCAAAGGGTGGCCCTCATGAAAAGGAAAGTATGTTAAGTAAAAGATAAATGCTACAACAGACAGTGAAACAAAGCAGCACCTAAGTGATACTAAGTAATATAACCGAGGGTTAAGACACTGCAGCTCCACTGCTCAACTAATCATTAGAGCAACATGGTTTACGCTTTATGTATAGATCCTTCATACCACACCGGCAGCCACATCATGTTTAAGTAGCTTCTTGTTTCACTTCCAGTTCCAATCCCCCAACAATAACCAAGAGCAGCTCTCTCCAGGAGGAAAACCTGACAGCAATGCAGTGACTTCTTTCAAGAAGATCCAAGTGAAGCAGACAGGACAATTTGGTTCCAAGACTAGCCCACGCATGTAAAACCATGCCAGGCTGCACCAACTTCCCTTCTCTGTGCCAGACAGATCTCCAACTCTCTCAAACAGCTTTGCACTTTCCCGTGTCACTCACCCAGACAATGATACATGACCATGTGCCACCGTTATCATGTTCAAACTGAAATCTTAATTGCAGCTCTTGTTATTTCAGAAACTTGTAACTTGTATTTTATCAGGCTGCTTCGTGTCTTGCAGCCTGGGGCACAAGGCACACATGAACCACACACAGTGGAGCGTGGATGGATCTCCTCCTCAGGCTGTGCCATAGCAAGGGAGGAGTACACACAAGCCAGACTCCAGTAAGTCCAGGGGTCACAGCTCACCTCCTGAAAACTTCCTCCTTACAGTCTGGGCCTACCATTTGCTGAGCTAACTGGTTAATTCTGAAAACCTTTTCAGCAGACATAGCAGTTCCACAAGTAACTAAGGTGGCAAAATTGTTCAGGCAGAGGAGACATAAAGCAATTCTGACTCACACAGAGCTCAGTGAGAGGGAGCTCCGCTGCACATCCCTTGGGAACGGGGCTCATCCCAGCCCACGCACAGCAGCACATTTCACCGGCAGTCCAGAGCATGACCTGCCTCCTTCCAAAACAACCTGTTCCTTATGTTGGGAGCTCATGTGCCAGGAGAGCAGAGCAACTCGGGAACAGGTCAGTCTGAGGCTATGCAATCTCCATACTCAGAGATTTTCAAGACCAACTAGAGCTGCAGCCAACCTGGTTCAATGTTGGAAACAAAACTGCTTTGAGCTTTTCCAGCTTTGATCTCTCATTGCTTTTATCTGAATCCCTAAGGGAGTTAGATGACCTTATAAAGCACTCAAGGGAAAAAAAAAAAACAAAAACATGCCCAATAAAACTAATTTTTTTTTAGGTCATAAGTAGCTATCACGTTTAAGGAAAAAACAGTGAATAAGACTTCTACAATAACATATTATATATTCCCAGCCTCCCTGGGAAAGTGCAAATGGTACTTCTCATCCAGTTGTATTCAAATCTGAACGATTTTGACCAACCTGAACAGAAGGCACCAAAGCTCCAAGCTGGATAGCCCAGTTATAGAGTGACATTTCCCAATCACCCCAAACCACCTTTCTGAAAGGGCAGTAATAGACCATCCATACAGCACTACAATACTTAAATTCATTAGCAAGATGATGCAAGGGGGAAGGGAATCACTGGCCCAACTTCCCTTTTCTAGTCTATGAACGGTGCCATACCATGACATAAATGGCTCTAGAAATGCTAATAAGCAAGCAGTCCATAAGAGTATTGACACACTGAAATGGTACAATAGCTGGCTACTATATCGCACATGCACTTACTTTCTTTTTCAATACAGCACCCTATAGATTTGATCCATTTCTGCCATATTAGTTAAGTGCATCCAATATATCTATTTACTCAGCACTCATCTAGTCAAATTGGCTTGCAGGGTCATTCACTCAACTGTAAGGACTCCATTCTAGCATTGGGTAGGTGAAGGCTGACAAACACAGGACATAACATGCACGAGCTGCAAAAGCAAGAGTCAAACCTGTGTCCAGCACATCTGCAAAGCCCACTAGGCCTCTTTATCTGAAACTGCCACCCAGCAAGTACACAGACCTCATATATTAGACATGCGAGTTCTGGCTTTGGCTCTTAACTTCTAGTGCACTTCCATGAAAGACAGGAGACTAACCATCAAGTGAACTAAGACTTTCCTATATGACACCTTTAAGACTCTAGTTGATCTCACATTTTTGCTGCCCAGCAGGTAATATTTACATGCAAAGTCCTGAATTGTCCCTAAGGCAAGCAACACAGAGTTCAGTGCTCCCTCAGTGTCACGTAAGTAATCCAATTCTTCCGGTTATTCAGGCTGATAATGCAAACAGCCAGTCTGATGGCCTATTTTTTTCAGAGCCCTTCAACAATGCCTTTTCAGAACAGACACAAAATTATGTACATCATTTTCTAACTGCCAGTGCAACTGAAAAAAAAAAACTTGTTCTCAAACTCTTACTGGCACAAACCAGCTCTGTGTGGTAAGAATATCCTGAAGGATAGCAAATGCACCTCTCTAAAAGAGAACATTGGATTTTGTTTTGTCCCTGAAACATTTCAGTCCTGGTACAGTGAGGCTACAGCACACACATCATCTCAAAGCCTTATTCTACTATAACAACAACAGCCATTGCATAAGTGTACAAGCAATTGGAGCAGAGATCTGATGGGGCTATGACAATGAAAGCAAAGGATGCTACATTTCATAGAGATCTCACAGCTAAATGGAGCAGTGTTCAGTCCTTTTCAAACTCTGTATCATCAGGTTGCAGTGAAACAGCTAGCCATTATTCCTCCTGCTAGCTTTTTGTCATGTAACAGGACACCAACAGTCAGTTTATCTGGTTGCCAGAGTCCGAAAGTAACTGCTATAGGTTGTTTACTTTTGCATTTACTACAATTCAACACAGTAAACAGAATGCTGGCTTAAAAGACCTTGGCATCTTAGCCCACAGAAATATTCTTTCCTAAAAAATTCCAAGGTAGGAGTTCACGCTTTTTTTGCTAGAATGAAAGTTCAGCAAAACTCCATTTCTTATACCTCCCTCAAATCTTATGAAGAAAGAGGGCAGTAGCTTCTTTGAAGGACATGTTACTTAGAAGCTCAGCCAAGCACAGATGCTTTCTGGATCAAAGAGCCCTGAAGAGGTTTCTGATGTTATAGTTTACTGCTAAGAAATGCAGAAGCAGCAGTATATAACCCTTTCCTACACAACAGTCAGGGGATACAGAAACATGCTACTTTAACCTAAGAACAGCACAAAAGGACTGGTGTCTTGTAAGACACTTGCAGTCACATCATCAGACTCAAGCACATGAAACAAGGAATGGATTGAAATTCAACATATGACAGTTCTTGCACATACCATTACATGCTTCATTTCAAGAGACTAATAATGAACTTCAGCTGTCAGATTTTACCTTCAGAATTCAAAATAGAAGTTTGAACACCAATATGAGAACTAGAAGCTTTTAAAGAAAAGGCACAGCAGATTCATATAATCCCAGCAGTTATTACTCAAAAACAAAGACTCCAAATATTGCCAAGTCTGAGGGGGAAGACTGACAGGAATTGCAAAGAGTTTTCAATGCTATTTTGAAAACCAATGCAGTTTCAATATGTAGGTCTGATATAAATAAGCCAGCAGATACTGCACAGGGAAGTCAGAACAAAAGTTGGCCTGCTATTTAGATGACTTTTAATGTCACTGCCTGCCATTTAAAAAGCAACAATTAACCACAGACACCCCTATACTGTAGCCCAAATGTTACCAAAGACAACGCACTAAGTGGTTAAGAAAAGTAGGTGTGGAGAGTGCATTTAAGGTGACTGACCAAAGGAGGTAAGTAAAGAGTAAGAGCTCCAGGGACACAGAACACATGAGAAACACTGAGACAGCAATGAATGAATATACTGCAGAAGTCCCCTGAAGAAGCAGGAGGAAAGAGAAACTAGAATTGTGGCAGTAGTACCTTCAGCATGGAGAAGCAAGATAGATGTCAGAGCAAAAGCCAGACCAAGTAGTCGGACTCTGAAAGGAGACCTGGAAAGCCAAATAATAATACTGCAAGCACTGTCAACAAATGCATTCAAGAGTGTCAAAAGAGATGGAGCTTCCATATTTGTATCACTTCTAATGCTGGAAGTAAGAAGGCAACTAAAGAAAGTTGAGAGCTTTTCATTCAGCTTTTCTCAGAATTTTAAAACCACCCATTTAAAGGAGGACGCAACCCAGTCTTCAGTTCTCATATGTTTAACAGTCATCTATCACACTACGCTCTCTATGTGACTGCTTTGAAGGCTTCTGGCTGCAAGACAACAAGCCAATATACCCTTCTGTCACAACTGGCATAATTAGCTACAGTGGGAGGACTGGAAATTTTCTCATTTCCCCCAACTGTTTTCATTAGCTTCAACTGTGCAGAACAGAAAGACAGTATCAGTGTGTTCAAAACTACAAATTGATACACTGAGATTGACTATCAAAATGTTGGGTTTTTTTCATTTGAAGTTGGTTCATAGACCTCCACTTGTTAAAAGCCCCACAATGTAAAAATGTACACAACCATCTCACCCAACTACCTCTGAGCAGTAACCTTCTATTTCCACTAAGTATCTAACACATTGATTAAACCAAAGTAAGTTAAACACTGAAACAGAACAAGTTGGATATTGAATTTGGGCTGCAAGAGTATACTCTGGGTCAGCAGGTCAACTAATGTTTCCATGGAGGAAACAACATGTACTGAAAGAGAACATGCAGGTGAAGCAAATATGTTTCAGAACAAAGCTCAAACTTTTTCATGAGAGATCAGAAGGGCACAAATGGCTTGGAAAAACAGCCTGACTGAAAACACAGAAGCAAAGTCAAAAGTCTTCATCTAAAGGTTGTTTTACTTTGCTGCTCCTCAGTTGCTGAAAATGAAAGGAAAAGAACAAATCTGTAATGTAAAGTCAAATTCTCTTCTACTTTTCAACCAACACAAATAATTCAGCTCTTTAATAAAAATTATGTATTTTCTTTAAAGGTGTTAACCATTACAGGATTAAAATAAACTCGAAAAGGTGTCAGCTATTCATAGAGGAGAGGGCAAGTTTCCTCACGCAACTGCCATAGCCTGGTTACTCATCAGAACTCAGAACGAGAAGCCAAGAAACACACCAAATCTACCTCTGTTTCTTCCTCTGTGTCAGTTGTGGCATTGATTGATCCACTGGCTCCTCCTGCTGAAAAGGCATGTACAGGCATGGCTTCTTTTATAAGGGCAAACAAGAATTAACATGCACTAACTCAGGAAAGAGCTGTAATGAAAACTATTTTTTGCATTCCAAACATTCAAGCGTTGGCATGGAAAAGAATACGGCAAGATTTGTCTTCCTTTAATTCTCTAATTCCAGCAGCTGTTATGGTCAGCATGCTGAAATTTAGCCATTTCCTGTCATTTTATTCAATCAAAATTTAATGTTCACTTGCTTGCCTGCTGCTAAACAGATTCTCGTTGGTAAGGCTTCCACTGAGGCACGAAGCAACAATGCACTACTGCAACCAATATGTATGAAGTTTTAGGGACACCCACTTACTCATACTCAGGTTTGAAATGTTGCAGGAAATAAGCTTATTTTGTTGGAGCAGGAAAACACTCCCAGTATATCTATACACACTGACCTTGATAACAATTTTTCCTGTAATTATATTAGAAAAAAACCCCTCAGAAAGCAAAAGAGGCCTAACAAAAAACCCTGCATTTGTATATCTGAAGTCACCATCATTTGGATTCTAAGTAGAGCCCAGTTTCAGTACAGATAAGGATCTGGGATATGGCAAGCTAGCAATGGCATAAATTAGCACACAGGCACAGAAGAGAAAGTACCTTGTTGCTGACACAGGCAAGAGAAACAGCATCTCTACAATAACACTTCTGTTAAGAGCAGAAGGTTCTATCCATACTGGCAGCATTGCGAACATACTATACACTCAGTTCTCCTAGAAGCTGAAGTCCCTGACAAGGAGGCTCTTATTTAAATAAGATCCTTCTCACCTTCCCCACAAAAATACCAGCAGCAACAGCTCACAGAATATACGCCTACAAGATCGCAGACAAATAATCCATTTGCTTCATTTTTTGAAGTCTCTAAAACAGCTACAAGGATCTACTGAGAGCAAAGATTATAGCATATAAACACCTCTCATAGAACGAACTTTGTTTAAATTCTGCACAAGGAACACTTTTTGAGCTGTTTCGGAATGCTGTTCCAAGTCTCAATGCTCGCACTGTGCCACAATGTCCATTTACTTTTGAGGGTTCTCAAACACTTTACTGGCAATTACAGAAGGCACCAAGATCCCCTAGTAAGAGTGGTGTGTAAAGGCAAACATTAAAGGAATCTTCTCGTACAACTCAGTTTCTGAAAGTTTTGGATGGCTGATAAGTAAAGAGAAACGAGGAAGTGAAACTACAAATCCCTTGTTAATTCAAGAGTATGTTTCCTGGGATCCAGGGCGAACGGGGGGGGGGGAAGGAAGAGAAAGTACTCCATACAAACTGAATATACTGAAAATATGCAACAAAAAAAAATTCAAATCAAAAAGTTAAATGGCCAACATCACAGTAGCCATTTGAACTGCATCTCTTCACACAGAGAAGTAACAGGAAGACCTAGCCCTCAAAGCACTGTTCAGTTCTCCTCCCTTCTCTCCCCACCCAACCATAATAGCCGAGAAGCTTCATCTTCTCATTCTTAACCTAAACCTATTTCCAGGATATCAGAAACCACCAATAAAAGAACTGCAAACGCTGCAGCTCAAAAACACTGTTTTTTTTTTGGCCTGAGGCAATGGCAAATTGTCCAGTAGGCTTACATGAGTGTCAAAACATTAAAATCCCTCCCAAAAAAACCCACACAACCCACACAGAGAGCAACCCCCCACCTCACACATGCAGGGAAGGGAGTGAAAGAATAAGACAATGGAACTTGCTGTTTGCAGTTCAACATTTATCTGCCTCTTATCTTACTTTCTTCTATCCTTGAGACATTCTAAGAAGGAAGAAGAGGTTAGCACCAGCAAGATACTCAGCAAGCCTTCTTTCAAACACAACACATTTATATGCATCCATCTCAATTAAAATAAAGAATAAAAGTTGCTTGTGCACTATTACAGGCTCTGAAGTGATAAAACAAGTCAATCATTTTCCTACGAGAGGGGGAAAAAAAAAATCATTAAAGCACACATATAGCCTGTGCAGACGACGTTTAATAAAAAACTACGAAGAGAGGGGAGGGATTAAAAAAGGAGGTTTAACCATGACATCTTAAGCTCATACACAAGCATTTAAGAAAGACTAGCATTCCAAGGCTTGCATGTCCCAAAGTTCTCAGTGAAATAATTGGTTGCTCACCACTTCTGATTTAGCACCTGCACGCATAAATACAGACTGTGCATCTCAGGTTAAACTCTTACTTTCAAAGTCTTGGCTTCTGTCTTTACATAAGCATTTCTTCAGTGTCTTTGATTATAGTTCTTTTTACAGCTGAACTTTTTGCTCTGTGAGAACCCACCCTTCTCTTCTCACCCATAACCACACGGTGCAGGTGCATCTTGCAGCTCCCAGTGCCTCCAGCACAGTGCAGGGCTCACACATCTTTCACTGCTTGTCTGCTTTTGGTTAAAGGACAGACTTTCTAGAGCATTGTCTCCGGTGTGTTTAATTTACCAGGTCACCACCGACCTCCAGTAGGTTTGTCCATAAACTTCCCTCTCAGAGCGTACCTGTAAGGCCAGCTTGTCTCTTCCATAAGCCAACGTTGGGTCAGCTTTCTGCTGCAGCTTTTTGAGAATCAATTCCACCCTTCTGTCCTCAGAACAAGCGTTGGGACCAGGTATGGCAGCATGTAACTTCCTACCAAACTGAACGTCCCTGCATTCTGTGTGACTAACTTGGGACAACCAACCCAAAAAGACTTTTTAAAAAATGCTCTGTTAAGTGTTTTTGTGG
>VWZG01003528.1:335259-365685 GCA_013396735.1 Grallaria varia | reverse complement strand
TTCGCGAAGCCAAGCCATGATAAGTAGTTACTAATCCCTTTTTTTTTTAAGAAGTTGTTTCTTTTTCATCATTTTAAGAGTCCCTCTGGCCTGCTTCCTCAGGGTTTCCTGTGTTTTGTAAACCTAGTGTAATACCCTGATTGGTTTCATAGCTGCTTTCTTAGTTCTGGAAAACAGAGAAAACTGATGTAACTTGTGGAATATGGACTGGAAGAGATCTCCTTGGATGAGATGCTTGACCTCCAAAGTATGAGTCTGATAATGGATTCATTGTCTGGAGTCAAAAGCAAGGCATATGTGGTTTTATGTCTTAATGTAAGAGAGCTTACAGAGACAGTGGCATGGGAGCTGTGCTTTGAGACTGGCTGCTATTTATCCAGTGCCTGGTACAATACAGTACAACTGAAATTAATGAGAAAAAAATGTTGCTATTACTGTATTAGTTTGAATGGCTGTGTACATTCATTATGCATGGTATATCTTTTAATTGAAGCACTTAAATTATTTTTGTTGTTTAATTCTGCAACTTAAGCATCTGCTCACTGAGATCTCCAATTTTATGTAGTGTGTAATTGTTTCCACTATAAGAAGAAAGACTTTGTTTTTTTGACTTTTGGTTTTAGTTAGCCATATTGCAATGACTTTCTGCACAAAACAGCTTTCTTTTAGGAGATAAATTATTTGAAGATAACATGGTCAGCATATATAACTTCAGTTTGTATGCTTATAACCCATTCTGCAGGTAGTGGTTGTTTATAGATGTTGGACTATCACAACTGAATTACAGAGTTATTTAAAATTGGACATTGTTTATTCGTTGAGTTTCTGTTTGTATTAACTAGGAGTCCATCTGTGTATGGAAATGGGAGCATACAGTCACACAAATTCTTAACTTCCAATGAAGTTATAGATACACTTTTAGATAGAAGAATGATGTAGCAGCAGTCCTTGAAGCCACAAGCAGATACCATTTTTCTCTTAATTCTGTTTTGTTGTGTCACTAAACCTTTGAACAGCTCTGTGTTAGTACTCCATGGAGGAATGCATGCTCTTTTTCCTTTTATATTAAATATATTATGTGTTTTCATTTTCAACTAGCACTGATACAATGATGAAGAAGACAGTACAAATACCTTGCAATATGTAAGCAAGAGAAGTCAAAGCAGCCTTACACATACAACTAACTCCTCTCACCCCTCACACACACACTCCTCCCCCTCTTTTTTTTAAGCCTTGTCTTTTGTTTGATTGTTCATTCTCTGTCTGGCTATCTAAGGTCTTGATCTTTTACAAACTAAGTTCTTATAGTTAGATACCATTAAAGACTAAGGGAGTGCCAAGGCTGATCTTCGTGTCAGCTCCCTGACTTCAGATTGTGAAATGTGTTTGGCAGCACTGTCATCTTACTGAAGATGTTTATAGAACAAGTAATTATGATGAATAGTTTAAAAAAACCCTCTGTAACCAGCTTCTTTTAAAATCAAAGTTATGTTACCAAAAAATCTATCTTCTAAAGTAAATTCTTTAATAACATTTAGAATCTATGATAACTCTTTCTATTCTGGAGACTGAACATACCATATGTAAAGGCAGAGTAGTTTGAAGGAGTCTGTTGCACTCAAAATTGGAACAGACATGTCCAATTTGCAATGAAAAGGCCTCTTGAGAGTTAAAAATGAGCCAATGTTTGCCTGTTTTGTGTCAGAGACCTTTAGCTCAGAAAAAAGGAGAATCTACTTGATCTTCTTAGATTTAAATTCATAAAAACAGAAACTCTTAGAATGGTTTGAGTTGGAAGGGACCTTAAAGATCTTCATGTTCTGATCCCATCCAACCTGGCCTTGAACACTTCCAGGGATGGGGCATCCACAGCCTCTCTGGGAAACCTTTTCCATTGCCTCACCACCCTCACAGTAAAGAATTTCTTTCTAATATCTAATCTAAACTACTTTCTGTCAGTTTAAAACCATTCCCCCTTGTCCTATCCCAATATACTCTTGTAAAAAGTCCCTCTCCAGATCTCTCGTAGGCCTGTTTTAGGTACTGGAAGGTGCTAGAAGGCCTCCTTGGAGCCTTCTCTTCTTCAGGCTGAACAGCTCTGCTTTCCTTTTTAAAGGTGAGGTTATATTCCTCCATTTCGAACCAGAGTGGTGCACCTTCTGAAACATGTTGGACTGTGGTTCCTTTGCCAGTCACTCAGGGGCAGCGGATGCATCTCATCTGATCCCATGGACCTGTGCACCTTCAGGCTCCTTAGATGGTCTCGAACCTGATCTTCTCCTACCATGGGCAATAGTTCTTCATTCTCCCAGTCCCTGCCTTTGCCTCCTGTGACTTGAACAGTGTGGCTGGAGCACTCGTCAGTGAAGACCAAGGCAAAAAAGTCATTGAGTACCACAGCCTTCTCTATGTCTCGGGTAACTAGATCTCCCCTTTCGTTCTGGAGAGGGTCCGTATTTTTCCTAGTCTTCCCTTTGTCACCAAGGCCCTATATAGAAGCTTTTCTTCCTGCCCCGGACATCCCTGGACAGATTTAATTCTGTCAGGGTTTTAGCTTTCCTAACCTGATCTCTGGCTGCTCAGGCAGTTTCTCTGTATTTCTCCCAGGCTGCTTGTCCCTGTTTCCATCTCCTGCAGAATTTTTGTGTTTCAGTTTGTCCAGGAGGTCCTTGTTCATCCACGCAGATCTCCTGACTTTTTTTGCCTGACTTCCTCTTCGTTGGGATGCATCACTCCTGAGCTTGAAGAGGTGATCCTTGAATATCAACCAGTTTTCTTGGACCCCTCTTCCCTCCAGGGCTTTATCCCATGGTGCTATATCAAGTAGATCTCTGAAATTACTTGAGTGGAAGTCAAGTCTAGCAGCTCTTAGGAGTTCATCTGTCTTTTTTATAATTTATTTTTCTTAAATAAGTTATCTTTGAAAGTAGTAGTTGTTTAACCTGTCAATCCCAGACTTTACAGAAGGAGCATAAGGGATGTGGTTTGCTATGTGTGCCTTTTCTAATTTCCTGTGTACTTTGACCAGTGCTGCAGCGGATGGAATGGGTATTGTTTTTACTTCCATCTGCCTGTCTCCCAAGTATTTATTTGTGCCTGTGGATAAGTTTCAGTATGCTTTGCCAACTCACCCTTTAGAATTTAACAATCTAATAAACTTCTTTTACAGGGAATGCAAAGGGCAACCAATGTTACCTACCAAGCTCATCATGTCAGCAGGAATAAAAGAGGCCAAGTGGTGGGAACAAGAAGTGGCTTTCGTGGCTGCACGGTCTGGTTAACAGGTACAGTCATGGATTTCTGAGGATCCTTTTGTTTTAGTTATTCTTCCAAAAAGCTACTTAGCTGTAGCTGCTTTTTTGCGTGCAAAGCTGGATGTTTGTGAAATCTAAGACCGTGATGCAGTTTCATTACTATTTTTAGTTAGACTAGCAGGAAATTGCTTTGGGACAGATAGCTTGAGAATGTATTTTGTTCAGTGAATTGGGAGGGTTGGGTTTTTTTTTTTGGTAGTGGGTGCTGCTTAATTCTGGTTGAATTTTGGAATGGATGGGGGTTTTTGGTTATTTGGGGGTTTGTTTGTTTGTTTGTTTTTCCTGCAAGTGTGTGTTGCTTTTTAATTTGCTTTGTTTTAACCAATGCTGGCTCTTTGTACTGTTCATTATTAACAAATGAAACCTAACTTTTTTTTGGTAAGAGTCTGCATTTCTGAGTCATTTTTTTAAAGGCCTCTTCCCTTTGGAATGTTCTTGTCTCCTTGGGTTGAAATAACATTTCAGTATAACCCTGTGTTTTTGGGCAGCAATGGCATGTTGAGGCAATGCATACTCTGAGTTATTTTTGAAATCAGTTCTGTGGGTTTTTTTCTCTGAATTGTTTTGATTGTAAAAAGAGAGGATAAATAATTCTGGAAGACAGTTTTATTTCATAACTGTGAGGGAATTTTTTTTTGTTCTGGCTTTCAAAGTTCTTGGAAGCTTTAACTTACTTCTTTTAAAGTTATTTTTAGTTAAAACTGAAAATAAGAAAATAAATATAACAAAATGTGTTATTTAATTGGTCTGTAAACCATTTAAAGCACTGTTGTATTGCAACACAAAAGATCTTGACAGAGTATTAGAGAAACTTACTGCATTATGTAACATTTGTTTCCACTAGTGTTAGTGAATGTGTGAAATGTAAAGCAGCAATTGATAACAAATTGCTGAGGGTCATTCCAAAGAGATTTGATACAGTAGCTCGCTGTCATGTATTTCTTTGGTAAAAGAATGGAGCCTTTTCTCTCCCTATTTCTATCACATAGCTGCAGCCTGTCTCTCAATGCTTGAATGATCTGGTAAGCTGCCTTTCTGTTTCTCCTGGTAATTCATTAATATAACTTTGAAAAAAGTCATGATAAAAATGTTTTCTCAGTTATCTACATTGCAACATTTTCCAGTCAACGCTCTTTTAAAACAAATGTAATCTTAATACTCAATTTCCTTTTCTTCAGGAAGAAGCCTGGTGGCAAGCTAGTAAGAGTGTGTGTGGGAAGCTAGGTTATTGAAAAGGTTTGAACAGTAATGTTAGGGAGTGAAAAGGACTGCGGACATTGTAAGCAATATTAACCATTCTAGAACTGTGCAAACAGGAGTCTGCAAGGGCTTGGAATAACAGCTGAAGCATTGGTATACTCCAAGATTCTCTCACCTCATCAGCACTCATGTGGTGGGAGTGTATAGAAAGTTCTTTCAGAGATTGATTTTCATTTTTAACTAACTTTTATTTGAGAGCTCAGTTCTAATGAATATTTACTCAGTGGGTCCTAGTAAACAAAATCCTGAGGAGTGTATCAAAGATATGGAAAACACTATTTTCATGTGCAAAATAATATGCAATTTTGAGAGTGTTATTTTAAAGACTTGTCAGCTCGAAGACTGTTTTTAAAATTCATTAATGTCTAACCTTAGCTGTTGCAATTCATTACGTGTTGGAGACCAAATGATGTGTGAAAAACTAGAGCATTTGAGTGAATAGCAAGCTAGATGTTGGGGCAAAAACAGCAAGGCAAAGACTGCATCAATGAGGAGTAAATGATGCAGTTGCTCAAACCTTATTTTGGAGCGTCTTGCCTGTTTTCTGTGATGGTGGTGTACTTAATTGCTGACAAAAGAACACTGTTCTTTTTCCTGCCTTGCGTTCCTTCTCTTTCTTTGCCTAAGTTGTAGTGCTTGCCCAACCAAACCTTGAGCTGATGCAGCTTGCTAAATCATCAGTGAACTTACCACAGCTTCCCCACACACACATGAAAGGGAAAAGAAAAAAAAAGACAGGGGAGGGGGGAAGGCTAGCAGACTGGGTTGGCTAATGGTAGTAATGAACACCAGAGCAAACAATGCCATGACTCCATTTCTTTAAATTACCCTGAACACTTTAAGTTATCAAGGTTTCCTTTGTGTTTTCTTAGAACATGCTTGTTAGCATGGAATTAATACCAAACTGCTGGTTTGTTTGTGATTTTTTTTCTTCTTTCTTTGAAAGTTAGAATAAATCTTAATCAGCACTAGTAAAGATAAAAACATCTTTTTCACCCACTAGTGCTACTTTTTTTATACTACCATTATATATATATTTTTTTTTTTTTTCCTTCTCAGGGGATAAATGGCATCTTATGAAGATCTGAGTTTGTGTTCCATTTAGGAATTGACTTTTTGGTACAAGCTGTAGCATGTACACCAACTAAACTGAAATCTAATCTGAAAAATTATTTAAATAAATTTTCAACTTAAAGCAAACAGTGGACATTTTAGGGCCATCAAAACTTCTCAATTATTTAGAGGTTGCCAAAGATTCTGATTTGGACCAGAGTTTGATATTATAATTTTCTTTGCTTGTTACTAACGCTCGCCAGTTAGTGGAGCATGACTGCTGTGTGAGAGTTTTGACTGAGTTTGGTTTTGTCTGTGGTGTCTAATTCAGTGCTGTTATTCTGCAGGGAGTAAGAACAAAGTGTGGTTTTGGCCCGATTCCATTTCTTTTGTTGACTAAATTCACTTCAGTGTGAGATCTTCCTCTTCTCATGTAAATATAACATTGTAACTGTGTTTGGTTTCTGAATTTAGTAAGCTCAGGTGGTAAGAATTGCCAGCAGTAGCACTACAGAAAGTGCATGACCTCTGTAAGCAGCAGCAGCTCTCAAAGCCAGACTCTTTGACCTGCTTCAAATTACACACTTAACTTTATGCCTTACTCTCCCCTATACCAATTGTCTGTGTAAAAGCTTTGGCTTATATTCCAGATAAGTACATCTGAAAGGTGTTGCTGCTGATGCCTATCACTTTGGGGTTTTCATACTAACAGTGGTGTGTGTGCTACAACTTGCCTTAAATTGTTTCTATGTTTATAACATGTATTTGTACTGTTACTGAATATTTTAGGTCTATCTGGTGCTGGGAAGACTACAGTGAGCATGGCACTGGAGGAGTATTTAGTATGCCATGGTATTCCATGCTACACATTGGATGGTGACAATATTCGCCAAGGCCTTAATAAGAATCTGGGTTTCACACCAGAAGATAGAGAAGAAAATGTCCGTCGTATTGCTGAAGTTGCTAAATTGTTTGCAGATGCTGGTTTGGTGTGCATTACTAGTTTCATCTCTCCTTATACTCAGGTAAATGTGAAAAACACTCTGGATGAAGAGTAGGGAAAATACAAAGTGCAAAATGTCACTCAGAATTTTAGTTACAGAAATCGCTCTCTGAAATTAGCCAGAATCAAATACTTGGGGGGTTTTGGTGACATTTGTGCTTTATGTAGATGAATACTCAATTCAGAAACATTAATCCTAAATGTAAACAAAGTTTACATTAGTTGTGTAACTGGAACTGAAGGACCTTCAATCTATTAAAGCAGAATTACTACTCTGATATTAGAAACAAGACCAAATGATGCTCCAAGAAAGACTCTTAAAATTACAGTTACCTTGTTTGATCCATGTATATTCCAGTACTTTATAAATATGCAGCTTAGGTATACATTTAGCCTGAAGACTCAGTTAAATTGTTGTTTAAGGCACTATTTCCTTTAGTGAGTGAATGGTGTGAACTTTATTCTTACCAAGTGGCTTAAGGAAAAAATGTTTTAATTGTCTGTACTTCTTTCTACTTCGATATTGTGTATACAACATGGCATTATACAGTACTGAAAATTAGCCTAAATCCATGTTCACATTGTTTTGTGAAGACTGTTTTTATCTGTGTATGAGAACATAGATGGGAAAGACAAAAAGGATATGTGAACACCCCAGTATCTTAAAGAATGACCCAGGGGCTTTAGTCTTAGGCATTTCACAGCATGTGTTATTTCTTTGGTTATAGTGGTACAAACTGTTCTTCTGATAATAATTCGGGGAGATAGATAGATAGATAGATAGATAGATAGATAGATAGATAGATAGATAGATAGATATGTATACAAAATCCTGCACTCTATGCCTGGGTTTGGGGTTTTTTATAAATCAAGTTAATGTAAAATATCTCGTGTCTTCATGCCAGCTTTTACTATGTGATGGCCTGTAGCCAAACTGATGGAGCTTGCAGGACATCAGTTGATGAAATTGTGTTTCTTTTTTCAGACTTTGAAAGCTTGTTTACATTTTGCTGTCCGCTTTAAAATGAACTTTGAAAGCAGAAAGACAACAATAAGATGTGAATGCAACCTTTTAGGATTTTTCTTCTGTTTTCTTTCAGGATCGTAATAATGCCAGACGAATTCATGAGGGGGCAAGTTTGCCTTTTTTTGAGGTATTTGTGGATGCTCCATTGCATGTCTGTGAGCAAAGAGATGTTAAAGGACTCTATAAGAAAGCCAGGGCTGGAGAAATTAAAGGTGAACCTAGATGTAGTTATATCCTTTCTACATAAGTGAAACACTGGTGTAATTTGACTCCACACAAGCTCTAGTTTGTGAGTGTATCACCCTTAAAAACAGCATAGACTTGGGACAGGACTGAGAAGATAACTGGGACCAGCTTCTTACTCATGGAACTGACAAGTTAAATATGTAGGACAGTAAAAGGGCAAAATTGTCTGTCCTTACCCTGAAAAACCTTGAGCAGATTACATAGTTTCTGTTGCAACCTGTTATGACTGAGGATTAATCTGTCTCCTTTGCGTGTCCATTGGATAAAAAAGAGCTTGATTCTCTCTAAAGCCTATGAAGAATTGCATTAATAAGAGTTGCTAGTTTCTTCCAAAAAGTAAAGCATGATCACTATCTCCCTGTAAAGACTGTTAAAAACACTTCTGATGAGACAAACTTTTACTTTGAAATTAGGGTTTTATTCTAGTACCCATGAAAATGATTTTATATCCCCAGCCTCGGGTCAAGATTTAAGTATAACCTGCAATAAAAAAAAGCTTAGCTATGCAATCATTCATTGCAAGTATTATTTCAAGTGCTTCTTTGCTCTGTGTTGCCTTATAGTTTGCAGAGGTTGAAGATAGCTCTTTTAGCAAAGCAGTTTTTAAAGTAATTGCTTTCAGGGGCTGAATTTGTGAATGTTGTAATGTTACTGTTAATAGAAAGTGATACAAAATTGAAGAAATCTAAGGCATTCCTCATGAGTGGTTGCTTCATACTTCTAGTACTACAGAATATCATGTGAAGGCCATAAATAAATAAGACTGAAACATGATTTGTTCAGATTCAAAGCAAGGTGGCTTGAGTGGCACGATATGAAGCTACAGTTCAGTACAGAATCCGTGTTTGTGCTGTAGAATGTCCTTAATATTTTGTTAATTTTACAAGCCCCATAATGCAATTGTGTTAACTGTAGAAGTGGTAGTGAATTATACAGTACCTTAGAAAGCTACAAGTGGGTCTAGCAGTGGCTATTGTCTTATGACCCCTCTGATATATGAAGGATTAAAATTAAATGAACTTGGCAGTTTCTAAGGAATGTCAGCAACTGTTACCTTCTTTTTCTTTGGCAATGGTAACAGGACGCTTTCTTTGCCTCCTATTCCCACTCCTCCAGTAATCAGATCCTTCTAAAGTGTACAGTTTTTGGAAGATACCAGCCTTTCTTTACCAGCTCAGTACATGTGGTACTGCATCAACTGATATTTTCCTTAAATGGGAAATTAAGCTACTGATTTTGAGAGTATTTGAATCTGAAGCGAAAAATTTGAGTTTTAATGTCAATATTTGCACTTGTGGAGGATGCAGATGTTCAGTTGCTGTGGCCCAGCTGAAATTCCTGCTGTAGATCTGACTTGTAGTGCTTACAGTCTTTGCCTTTGGGCATGATTTTTTCTCCTTGTTTATGCATGAGTGGTCAGAATCTGCACTATTTTAAAGCAGTTTGCTAGCTAAGTAGGGCAGAACAAATGTCACTGGTAGCTTGTACAGTCTGTGAGAGTTACTATAATTATAATAAACACACTCATCAATCTTATATTAGCAGATATCTGGAGATGAGTATGTTAGCTAAACAAATGTAATAAGTGTTGGAATTCCTTACTTCAGAGTACTGCTTGGTGGTATGAGTGTAAATTTACATATATAATAGGTTTTCATTATGTTTTTTATTATTTCTGCAATAATGACAGCTAATGATGAAAGACAGTGGATGGATGACTAATTCTGGGTTGATATGCACAGTTCTTCTATGAGTGCTCCTCTTTTATTCACAGTGTAAATCAGATAGCTTCACCAACAAAGATGTATGTGCTGGAGAATGATGAAGTTTGATGCAGTCAGATAGTAGGATTAGCAAGTAGTCTGATAAAGAAAAACCTGTTGATTTTCCTAAGAAATCCTATATTAAGGAAACTAAAACTCCGTGCTCTTGCCTGTTATGTTGGTTTATATTTAAAAAACTGTCTGTGAACAGTGTTATAATGGAGTCATCTTCCGGAAGATGTCACCTAAGATTTTTGTCTTATGTTCTCTAGGTTTTACTGGGATTGACTCCGAGTATGAAAAACCAGAAGCCCCAGAGCTTGTGCTGAAAACTGATTCCTGTGATGTGAATGATTGTATACAACAAGTTGTGGAACTTCTTCAAGAGAGGGTGAGCAGAAATGGAGACATATCTTAGTAACGTTTTTTTGAATCTGAATGTATGTACTGGGAAAGGCAAAGGCATTGGAGAGTTATACATCATTCAGTTCTAGCTTTTAAACTTGTCCTATTGCTTGTTTCCTTTAAAAATATAAACATTGCAACAACTTTGATCTCTAAGCAAAATAAGATTCGATGGGAGAGAAGGCTGTTTAAGTTGTTACAGAACCAACAATGCATGCTGACTTAAAAATGCTAGCAACCAATTTTAAAGAATCTGCAATTTCTTACTTTGTCTCTATAGTGTACTAATTAATATATATTGTAGGTATGAAGAGGCAGGGATGCACTTACACAGTAATTTGAGCTGACTTAAATAGGGACTGCTGGGCTTGTGTCTGGTTTCCCTTGTCTCCATTGTTTTTCTTGCACTAGTAAAAGTGGTCTTGCAGTTATGTCATGACCCATTCAGGAAACTGATCTTGACATGGCTGAGTTGAGTCTATGGTTCATAGCTTCTGAAAAGGTAGGTCTCCTTCCTTGTTCATGCCTGCAATTTACACCATCCCTTTGGAAGTCTCTGGACCTTCTCCTGTTTTCTGTTAAGTGGATTCAGCTCATTACTCAACCTAAAAAAAAAAAAAAAGCCCACTCCCAGCAAATCCACCACAGAAAACAAGACTTAACAGACAAAAAACCCCCAAACCCAACCCTAAAAGTGAAGGCAGTCATGAGATGGTTTTATCTTCTAGAAACCATATACCCAGAGTTTACTAATCCTCATGTAGAAGAAATGTGTCTCTTTATATTCTTATCTATAGTCAGTCGGTGGTGGGATGAAATTCCAGAGAACTATTTTAATTGAGATACTTTTGCAGGCAATTATTTGTGTTTTCTCTTGGTTTTGGGTTTTTTTTGTGTGGTGGATATTCTGGAAAATTAGGGTATAGACGGTAGCTTAAGTAAAGCTCCACCGAGTGTTGAACTGGATACTATCAAGAGACCTCATTATGTAGCCAGCATGGGGTAAATTTTAACCCTCTGTGCCAGTACAACTCTGGAGAAATTTAGCCTCTTGTATTGAAATTTTCAAGAAAACTCTTTGTAGATGACTGCTTGCTCCATATCACTGAGGAGACAGACAGGGCAGAAACCCACAGAATTCTATATTTTTACCTTACTGCTCATCTGAATATTTTGAGCTGCCTAGGAGTCATAACTATGGGAGGTGGCAGTTCCTGACTGTGGGGGCCCCTGTGCCTCCTTCTCAGAAGAACAATTCAATATGTTTCATAGCTGTAGAAACCAATGCTACATGTGCCAAGATAGTGATCCCCAAAGTCTTGCATTGGTACACAGTACTGAATGGTGGCTCCCAGCCCAGTCATCTTTCCTTAAGGCACATTTTAGCACTTTTTTTCCTTTCTTTGAAGACAACAGTGTCTTGAATGGCAAGATCTGTTAGTGGTTGCTTAGTTCAATGAGAGACAATGAAATCGAAGCAAGGCTAAACAGGCATGTCTTGTTCTAACACTGTATTAATGCAGTGATACCTTGAGAATATAATTTCTGTACATTTCCTGTAGTTTGAACAAGCCAAGTTGGTGTTCTTCTTTAGTAATCCATTGTGATTACTGATCATAGGCCAACAGCATTAAAAATAATGTTTGTTTTGTTTCAGTAATAGTGAAAAAAATTTGGGAAGACGTCTGCTCAAAGTATCGGTAATCCTTGAATTTCAAGGACCGGTTTTATACTACTTCAAACAATAATGACAGTAAGGAGAAGACGTGTTAGTAAGGAAAAGGGCGTGTTGGTGAATGAGAAGTTCAGCATGTCTCGGCAATGTGTGCTTGAAGCCCAGAAAGCCAGCTGTATCCTGGGCTGCATCAGAAGACACATGAGCAACAGGTCAAGGGAAGTGATTCTCTCTGTCTTGTGAGAACACGCCTGGATCTGAAGCCCCTAACACAAGAAAGCTGTGGACCTGCTGGAGTGAGTTCAGAGGAGGGGGGCACCAAGATGACTAGAGGGATGAAGCACCTCCCCTATGAGCACAGGCTGGGAGAACTGGGATTGTTCAGCCTGGAGACAAGAAGGCTTCAGGCAGACCTTATAGCACCTTCCAGTACCTAAAACGGGCCTACAAGAAGGTTGAAGAGGGATTTTTTTTTTATAAGAGCATTTAGGAATAGGACTAGCAGGAATGTTTTTAAACTGACAGAAAGTAGTTTAGATTAGATATTAGGAAGAAATTCTTTACTGTGAGGGTGGTGAGGCAATGGAAAAGGTTTCCCAGGGGGGCTGTGGATGCCCCATCCCTGGAAGTGTTCAAGGCCAGGTTGGATGGGGCATTGAGCAACCTGGTCTAGTGAGAGGCGTCCCTGCCCATAGCAGGTTGGTTGGAACGAGATGATCTTTAAGGTCCCTTCCAACCCAATCCATTCTGTGGTTCTATGAAATAAATTTTTGGGCATTATAAAACCATTTTTCATCATTATGAAAATATGTGCTGCAAAGAAGACTGCCTACATACTCTTCTGTAATAACAAGATCATAACCAACAGCTTGAGAGAAGCAATTTTGCTCTTTTATGTGGCACGTGTGAGACCTTGTCTGGATACAATGTTCAGGTTTGTGCCCTTCTCTCTTACCCAGCAGAAGACAGACGTGGATGTCCTTCTGTGAACTGAGTGGAAGGGTTGCCAAGATGGTCACAGGTTGGAGTATGTCACTGCCCAAGAAGAAGCTAAGGGGAAATAAACTTGTTCAGCCTGGAGAAGAGAAGGGTAAAGGAATTCTTGTTGCTGTTTCCATCATCCAAATAGGAGCGTATAGAGAAGACCAGTAAAGACTTTTCTTAGACGTGCACAAGGGTAGAATGAGAGGCAACAGACATGAGATGAAATATAGGAAATTCAAACTAGACATAGGGGGAAAAAAGTCTGTCCTATGAAGATCAGTTGTTAGAACAAGTTGTTCTGAGTGTTTGTGGGTGCTCTATCCCTGGAGATAGTAAATTTAAAAACACCTGAAAGACAATGCGGTCATTGGTCACAGCCAGCACAGCTTCTTGAGAGGAAAGTCCTGCGTATCGAGCCTGATTTCCGTCTATGACAAGGTTACCCGCCTAGTTGATCAGTGGAAGCCAGCTGATGTAATCTTTTTGGATTTCAGTAAAACTTTAAAATACTCTTACTGTGGAATTCCACAGGGCTTCAGTTTAGGCCCAGTGCTCTTCAATATTGTCATAAATGGCTTGGATTCAGCACTGACTGGGATACTAAATAAGTTTTCAGATGATACATAACTGGAAGGAGCTGTTGACTCCCTTGAAGGCCCTGCAGAGAGACCTCATCAAATTAGAGGGATGGGCAATCACCAACCATATGAAGTTCAGTGAGGGAAGTGCCAGATTCTGCACCTGGAATGGGGCAGCCCTGGGTGTTTGTGCAGACTGGGGAATGAGATGCTGGAAAGCAGTGCCACGGAAAGGGATCCAGGAGTCCTGGTCAATGGCAAGTTGAATCTGAGTCAGCAGTGCCCTGGCAGCCAGGAGGGCCAACTGTATTGTGGGGGGCATGAGGCAAACCATTGCCAGCTGGTCGAGGGAGGGGATTGCCCCACTCTGCTCTGCACTGGGGCGGCCTCACCTTGAATGTTGTGTCCAGTTTTGGGTGCCACAGTGTAAGAAAGTTGTTAAGCCATTAGAGAGTGTCCAAAGGAGGGCAGTGCAGATAGTGAAGGACCTTGAAGGGTTGCCACATGAGGAATGGCTGAGGGCACTTGGTCTGTTCCTTGTGGAGAAGAGGAGACTGAGGGGAGACCTCATTGCAGTTGCAACTTCTTGTGAGGTAAGAGTAGGGTCAGACACTGATCTCTTCTCTGTGGTGACCAGTGACAGAACCCAAGGGAATGGCCTAAAGTTGTGTCTGGACAGATTTAGGTTGGATATTAGAAAAAAAGTTCTTCACCCAGAGGTTGGTTGGGTGCTGGAACAGACTCCCCAGGCAAGTGGTCACAGTACCAAGGCTGACAGAGGTCAAGAAGCATTTGGATGATACTCTCAGACACCTGGTGTGACTCTTGGGATTGATTCTGTGCAGGAGTAGGAGTTGAACTTGATGATCCTTGTGGTGCCCTTCCAGCTCAGCATATTCTGTGACTCTGTGATTCTTATTATTTTGCCATTATTTATATGGATGCATTGGGAAATCATTGAGAAATATTGTTTAACTTGTCCTTTGGTAGAATTAAGCCTTGAGTAAAGTTGCTGCCTTCAAATGGTCACTAGATGGCTTGCTAGTCTAGCATTTTCCTAAAATTCGTGCAGTTTTAAAACCTATGGATTCCTTTTCCTGCAGATTTTGTTTTTCTTAAAATCTAAGTTGTTTTAAATACCACTTTCATGTGTGTAGGGAAGTCTAGGTTTACTAATCCTAGAAGTTCTCTAAGTGTCAGGCACGGTGTTGCTAGAACTCTCTTCAAGCCGCTTACATTTTATAATAAGGTTGTTGATGGAAACTGCATTGTGAAACCTTTGTTTTGCCCTCTGGTGTGACACTAAACCCATGATAATATCTGAAGAGGTCTTTTTAATATGCACATTTATTTTAAGCTATTGATGGTTTGTAAAAGTAGGACATTCTGGCATGGGAATGAACTGGGGTCCAGGGGGTAATTTTCTGTGAAGCAGCATAATGTGTACTTGGTTATTATACTGTTCTGTACAGGAGGCAATAGCTTCATTTGATTCTGGGCTTATTGCTGTGGCAGGAGTCTGCCGCAGCTCTCCTGGGCTGTCTTACTGTCTAATAAAATCTGCCTCCAAAATAATGTCTGATATATAATGGACTGAGCTTTTCCTTATAAAACACTTTTTCTAAATGCTAGTTTAATTTGTTTTCCTTTTATTTGTCTTTGGAGATATGAATTATATAACAGCCAATGAGACTCACCATGTCTTTTTACTCCTGCAGTCATTTTATCTCCCACTTGCTTCCATCATCCCACTCCCTTTGTTTTACTTTCCATGGAGGTGGTGGCTACTGTGTGATAAATACATTAAAATTCCTAAGCTAAATGTGTGTTTCCTACAAGCATGCCTATTTACTCTGGGCTGTATGTACTGGAAAAATAAAGATAATTTATTTATAGTTATTTTGGGTCAGTATATACTCTGCTGTAAGGGTGTGCTTTTTTCCTCAAAATGTGAAGCCATTACTTTACAAAGGTTTCAAAAATACTGAAAAATATATTTTAAAAAGAACTGTCAGCCTCTTTTCTCTCATTGTTGGCTACTGAACATCACTGGAACATTTGGCTGGGTTTTGACATTACACCATCTGTTGGTGCAGGAGAATGTATAGTTTTATCATGATGGCCGCCTTCTTTTTTTTTAATTATGTTTTTATCCTTGTGTTAATATCTTCTGAGAAGCTTAAGGTCTTGAGCACTGTGGAGTGAGAATGTCTTGTTTAATACACATGGAGGAAAACTGATTTTTCAAATAAAAAATTGATGTTCTGGTTATAAAGCTAGATTTCAATTCATTGTGTATATATGCACAGATGGCCTCACACATATATTCTAAATGTCAGTATATAGATTAGAATACTGCTGTTATCATTAGCTGTAGGAAATACATGTCATTTCTGCTTCTGGATTAGTAATTTTCAGTTGAGAAGAAGCTTTAATTTTTTTACCTTCATGTTACCATATCTAATGTATCTTGTATAGTGAATGATTTAAATTTATAAATGCTTAGTCTCCAAATCTTTTTTTACTTCTTCAACATGTATAAAAGCATAGTCTTCCTTTCTGTTGTAGATAATGTAGGCATTAAGTCATAAAAATGGTACTCAATCCAGTAGTTAAATACTTACCAGGTAAATGTTATATTGGTTACTTAAAGTTTAGAAAAAAATCTCTTGTCAGAATGTTTCACTGTAGCCAATCTGCTGGCTTGAGTAACTAGATATGTATCATAATCTTGGAATAGTACTGACTTTTAAATTAATAAAAATTGCATAATGTCTAAACTCTTGCTATTGTGTAACGTTACAATTTTACTTCTTGATTGCGTGTTCAGTGTCCAAGAAGGATTCTGAGCAAACATTAAGTTCTGTTTATTCCTTTTGTACAGGACATTGTACCAGTGGATGCCTCTTATGAGGTGAAAGAGCTCTATGTGCCAGAAAACAAGCTCCAGTTGGCCAAAACAGATGCTGAGTCTCTGTTAACCTTGGAAATAAATAAGGTATTGTGTGTTCAGTTGTTTCATTGCCAAAGTTGAAAGACAGTCTAATCTGCTGCTTAGTGGAAGTAGATGTAGTTGAAATACCTGTGCTGTTTACAGAATATATCTCGATACACCTTTTCCCTCTTTTCTTGAGAGAAAGCACATCATCTGTGTTTTCTTTGATCACTTACTAGAGATAATTGAATCTTCATAATTTCATGAATAACATCTGGTATAATATCCCAACCCTGGAGATTAAATTTACAGTGACTTCTTCCCACTCTCTGCCTTCATCCATGGACCAAACTATGCCTGGCATGTCTTGCATGAGTAGTTGTTTCTAGGAAGATTGCTATTTTCTTTTTTTCAGTTTACTTACACAAACCATTTTATTTTGATTTGTAATTGCCTAGAATTATGAAGGAAATCAGTTACTGTTTTTTGATTCTTCTTGTTGATAATCTGCGGCTGAACAACAGTAACCTTTTATATATATGCCAAGCTCAAACAATTGCAAACTCAAGTCTATGTAGAAATGATCAGATCTACTTCACTGCTTTTTTTCTGATTAGAACACACTCATGCTACTTCTCTGGTTTCCAGTAAAGAGAATGTGGAAAAGCATGGATCAGCTTGGTCAACCCTGTTCTTATTTTGATTAAATATACTATTTTTCAATTCAGATAAGTGAGATGAAGCTGCTTCTGGCTGTGTTTCTCTTCTACCTCATTCCTTTTTCTGAAGAACTAAGCCTAAACACAGATACAATACATGAGTTTTTATGCTGGCTTTTTGACAGTGTTGCTAGAACATAAAGTTAAGCATTAGGTCTAGGAGCTGACTAAGCTCAGAGCTAAGCATCTGCAGTGAGTAGACTTTGAAGGATTGAGATGACCAACTAAACTAAGCACTGAACTAAATAGTTGTAATATTTGCCTTGACTACTACTACTAAATAGTAATGCTTCCTTTCACCACATTTTACTAGGTTCTTTTCATGCGTGTGTCTGTAAAACTATTCATTGCTTTGATGAGCAATAAATTTTTAAGGCCACCATTATTAAATTTCTGTAGTGTCCCATTCTAAATTCCTCCCAATCTAGAGAAATAAATACTTTCTCCCTCCACCAGTGGCTTGTTAAATATCAATCAAGCATATAATGTAAGCTTGGGAAGAAACTGTTTTGTACTTGCCTGAGCATAAATTAAACAGTGTAATAACATCAGTCATGCTTTTGCAAAGGAGACTTGCGCAAGCAAAGCCTGTCCTGTCAAAGACCTGACCAAGTCTTAGTAACACACGTGCAGAAATAACAGAGGCCACACACTAAGTCATAGTGTGACTGTTTAAGTGCTAAGGAAGGAAATTCTCAGTAAACTCGTATCTCTTAAACTAAATTAAGTACCAGTCTAGAGAGGATTTTACTTCTGGATTGTCTCACTATTTTATGCAAAAAATTTTCATTCTAATTTAAGATTAGATGTCTTTAATATTCACACCCATAATTCTGATACTTTTATGGTAGTTGTACGTGTTGTTTTTCTTTTTTTCTTAGTTTCCTTTTTTTAACCTGTTGGTTATTTTACTTTGTTAAAAAAATAAAGGCAAGTGGGACTCTAATTTTGTTGAGATGAACTTTATCCAACATATGCAAATAAAGTTTGTTTTTGTGTGTTGGTTGATTTGTTTTTGAACAGGTGGAAATTTGATCCAGTGTAAAGAGTGGAAATAGCCAAAAACATGAACAGTGGAGAGCAAGTTGTTATTTCCTTACTTGTAGAAACATTGAAGTATTTGTGATTAAAAACTCTAATATTGAGAAATCTTGCATTTATCCTGTTCGGCATTTTCAGATTAAGTAATGGTCTATTATGATTAATGCCTGATGTCAGTAACTAGGCAACAACTTTTGTCTGCTCCAAGTCTATTTCTCCATTTCTTTACAAGGTGGATATGCAATGGGTGCAAGTGCTAGCAGAAGGTTGGGCGACACCCCTGAATGGCTTTATGAGAGAGAGAGAATACCTACAGTGCCTTCACTTTGACTGTCTCCTCGATGGTAGGGTAAAACATACCATTTGTTAAATCAAGCAAACTAATCCTACTTCTAAAATATTGTTGATGCTTTGCTTCTTGGTGGTGGTGTGGTAACACATTATCAGGCTTGTGCACAACCTGAGAGATCTGGGATAAGAGAATAGAATATTATAATAATCAGTTTTAAACTTGATGGGTTTATTCTTTTTGCAACTACCATCATGTTAGAATTTGTCTTGTATTTTACCTTTACAAATTCTACTTTTTCAAATGTTTTCATTTTTGCAAAACATTTAATTCTAAAATCCACATTTCTAATTTGTTTTGAAGAAATTGATTTTAGAACTCAGAATTGCAATTTAATTGCTGTTTAGCTCTGTGTGCCAAAAGATTTGTTCCATATTAGTAAGAAAGGAAAGGACAGCAAAGTGACTCGAGTGCTGGAGCTGTTGCAAATATGAAATCAGAATCTGAGGATGTGGCTTGAGTGTGAACAATTGTTGCCTGTAATTGAATTACTATGACTGAAGTAATTATCCTGTGATGATTTAAATGAATATCTTTTATTTTGCATTACCAATTGGCTAAGAACAAGCCTTAGGTAGTGAATAAGTGATAACATCCTCAGATGTTGGAATTTGGTTGTGATCCTCTGTCATTTTTCATTTATTACTCTTTGAAGGCTCTGTTTTACTCCAGCCTTCTTCCTATCTCCACACCTCCTTTTGCATTAATCTTCTCTTGCTAGAGACCAAATAGCAGAAAAAAAGAAGTCACTTGTCTTTCAATTCTATGATACAGATGTCTGTTGTCCTTCTTATATTTTCTAAGTCCTTTTTCTGTAAGTTGGTTAGATGCTATCCTGGACAGCATAATGCCATCCTGTGATTTTGGAATATCTAATGTTTGCAGTGTCATTTTGGACTGCTAGTTTTGTTTTCACTCCCATTTGCCTTCTCTATGTCCATCCAGGTGAAACAACCCTTTAAAGCTTAAGTTACCTGAAAAAAAATCTCATCCTGACATTGTGCTCATCTCTGACTTTAAAAGCTCACTTTGCCTCAGTTTCTTATTTGTACAGTGGCCGAAGAAAAATATAGGAGATATTATATAATTATTACTGGTCATGGGCAGAATTTTAATAATTAACATATTTGAGTTCTCTTCCTTGTTTCAAATACTATTCCCTTGTTTGCAAAGCAAAAGGTTTTTTGAAACTATCAATTTTGGAGTGTCAAACCACTTTCTCTGTGACTGCTGCCAAACTCAATTTTATGACCTAATTGCTTTGAAAATAACTCTGAGCACCAAGACTAAACTTAGGAGAAGCACAGCATGAATTACGTATTTTGTATTATGAAGAAAGGGGGACCTATTTTTCTCTTAATCTTTTCATCCAGCATCATAATTTTTAATTTCCTAACAAATTTAATTTCCTTATAAAATATGTATTGCTTAAATAATAGTGAAATTAGCCTTATTTAGAGTCTTGGCAAACAGCAGAACCTCCATTAAGTTTAAGTGGTACGTGACTTTTCTCCTGGAGGCCACCCAAAAGTTTTGCAAACATTCAATAAGAGTGTGCTCGTTAGAGTTCGAGGCTTTGTATGAGACTTACAGTATTTACTCCACTGGGTTTCTCAAATCTCACTCTTGTAGTCAGGAGAATAAAGACTTCCAGCGTCTGGTAGTGAAGTAGATGCTTAAAAATGAGGATGAGACATAACCTTAAAATTCAGATACATTAGCTAGGTTTTAGAAGTAAAGTAGCTGGTAAGCTTTCAGCTGAACAAACTATGCAGAATATTTACCTGACTCAGCAGGGGATTTTTTTCTTAAATGTATATGCTTGAATCTGAATACAGTTTTAAGCAAGCAGAAAAAAAATCACCTTTTGAAATAGTTGAATTATGTCTGCCAACTACTTGGGTACATTTGTCTGCTTCTATTGCTTTGAATTTTTCTTGTGGACTGAAAGTATGGCTACTGAGAATGCTATTTCCTTTTTACTAGTTACCTACTTCAGTAGCAATCTTGCCTAATGTTTTAGATGATCTATTTAAAAATGTTATTTATGTATTTCTACCTTCTATATAGATTCTTGAGCAAGATACTAATTTGAGATTCCCAAAAAGTAGAATCCTTGCAGTCTAAACACTTGTGTGCAGCTGAAAGTACTTGCTATTTTCAGTACCGTGTTTGCTTTTTCTCAAGCCTCAAGGTTTGCTCAATTTTATACCACATGTATCATATGCAAGAGTTCATTTTAAAAGTTGCTTTTAACCCATATTAAAAAAATAACTGCTTGAGATCTCTGTTGTGTGATACACTTACAGCCTTAAAATTAAACTGTTAAATTTGGTAGATTTTTATAACATCATTGATTACCATTACTAAGGATAAGGACTTTTTTTTCCCCCTCTGCAGGTGGAGTTATTAATCTGTCAGTGCCCATAGTGCTAACAGCTACTCAAGAAGACAAAGAAAGACTCGATGGGTGTACAGCAATTGCACTGGTCTATGAAGGTTGCCGTGTTGCCATTCTCCGTAATCCCGAATTCTATGAGCACAGGAAAGAGGAACGCTGTGCTAGGCAATGGGGAACGACATGCAAGGAACATCCCTATATCAAGGTGTGTGTTTAAAAGTTGAAAATCTACTCCTGTGAGCTGCACTGTTGTGGAGCTGCAAATTAAGTGAAGCTCATGTCTGAGACTGATGTACTTTGACAACAAAACTACTTTGAAAATTAATTACAATCTTTGAACAGGAACAAAAGTTTTGGTTTTTTTTTTTTCTATGCAACTGTTAAATAGTCTGCACTTAGTGTGCTAATCTAATGTCAATATGTACACATGAAATTAATTTAGAATGTACTGTAGAATCTGTACTACAGAAGAGGGAACTTTGCCCTCCAGAGTGCCTAGGAAACACATCCCTCTGTGTAGCCAGATGGATCTTCAAAGCTCCTTAATCAGCGGATATATGCATTGTGAAGGACAGAAAGCTTGTATTCTGCCTGCATGTGGAGCACGTGAGATCTCCTGGTTTAGATGTTTTTGAAACAGGCCATGTTCCTGGAGAGTTCATCATCTAACTCTCTGGGGAGCAATTTCCCATCCGTTGTGTTTGTTATGTGTTTTTGTCCTGGCCTTATGTGTATGTCCCACTGAAATGTTCTAATTGTAACATACTCATCACAGTGCTGTGTCTGATTATGCAAGCTGATGTAAATGTTACATCTTAGCTCTGCAGAGCCAAAATATGTTCCTTTCCTCATTTTTCTCTGCAGTAACTTTTTGTTTACAAGTATGTCTTAAAATCAGTTAAAAAGAAATCAAACAAACCTCAAATTATGAGCTTGATTTAGAAAAAGAAGAACTTTTGGTATGTTCTGAAAGTATCTGTATGACTAATAGAAGATCAAAGTCCTTGATGTGTTCTTGATGATGAACATAAGATTACCCTTTTATTAAAAATTTTAAACAAATTTAAGAAATTCTAAGAAAATCTCATGCAGTCAAGATTTGAATGTCATGTCATAGCATAGAAGAGGAGGCACTATGTTCTTATGCCTGTACTGGGGTGTATAGTAGTATCATGACAGCACAAGAATTTGGTGTCTCTTTTTAATTAATCAGAAATATTTGGATATCTGATAGTTTCGGTAGTGCAGAGTTTTCTCATATTCCTATCATTATCACACCTTCCCTCCACCTTAGTAAGACGTCAAAGTCCGGCATTTTCTTTGGGAAGGGATTGGTTACTGTAGTATCATTTAATTCTATCAGGTCCATTATCTCAAACAAAAACAAATTGAAAAATCCACACTTAATTTTTTTGGGGTGCAGTTTGTAGTGTCTTCTGCTATACCAACACTTATTGCCGTCTTTAAGTTACAGAAGGCTAAAGTGTTTATCAGAAATGTGTATGAAACTTGTAAGTTTTTTGTGGTTCCATTTTCAAAAGCAAATGCGTCCTCAGAAATTTCTGAGTGATTTCTGTGGCCATTGCTAGAACATGTTAAGCAGCTTGCCATAATTATTTTTTGATAAAGGGTGAGATGTTATTTAAAGATATAAAAAGAATTGCAGTGAGCGTACAACATGTGTCGCATCCGTAAAGTGCTCCCATGAAACAAATTGAGAAGATATTCTACTTCCAACATTCTGACTTTATTCCTAAGTTAAAGTGGATGAGTAGTTAATCAGAACTGTTTACTTGTTATGTAATTGTTGACCAGAATCTTGTAAACTACAGGGTGGTACTGCAGTTGCATTTCTTTGACCAATAATTATAAAGTGCGCTAACTTCATTGTATTAATATCTTGTAATTAAATGAAAAAATATAAATAAATTGTAATATATAAGGCTTTCCAGATGCTGTCTTTTTTTGTCATATAATAATGCTGGTTAAGAGTACTGGCTACTTGCATTTCTGTGTATTAAAAAAATCCTTAGTTTTGAAAGAAAGGTGTATGCCTATTGACGATTTGTGTATTTCTCCTATGTCTTGGTATAACATGTCTGGACTATGTTCCTATGAAATTTTTTTATTTTTTAAATATTGGTGCTTGACTTGGGACTGTCAAATAAAATTAACCTGGAACACTTTCTTTGGTAAAGATGTGTTCCCAGTGCAATGTTAGAGATGCTCAGGACAAGCTGTCAATTAATCCTAACAAGGAATTTTGCTTCTTTTCTTAGATGGTTATGGAGCAAGGGAACTGGCTTGTAGGTGGAGATCTACAGGTCCTTGATCGTATTTATTGGAATGATGGACTTGATCAATATCGTCTCACTCCAGCTGAACTAAGGCAGAAATTCAAGGAAATGAATGCGGGTGAGTAAATTTTTCTTGTTTTTTTCTTCCTGCAGAGACTTGTCCTAATGTCTGCTGTCACCGCTGAGGCTAGTGTTGTTTATGGGATGAAAATTTTGAATTCTCTCTCAGGTGGCATTCTTTGCTTTTGACTGGTAGTAATTTTTATGATCTCAGGCATTGCATTGCCTAAATGCATAATAGAAACTGCTAATGCCCAAGGTTCTGAATTTTATCTTTCCATGCACTCTAAACATGTCACTAATGCCATGCTCTGTGCGTAAAATCTACTAAGCTGTAGATTTTTCTGTAGTTGTATAACTCCTGATAGAATAACTTGCTCTTTTTTTATCTTTTGTCTTCTTTTTCTCCATAGATGCTGTCTTTGCATTCCAGTTACGCAACCCGGTGCACAATGGGCATGCTCTTTTAATGCAGGATACTCACAAGCAACTTTTGGAACGTGGCTACCGGCGCCCAGTTTTGCTCTTGCATCCCCTTGGAGGCTGGACAAAGGAGGATGACGTTCCTCTGATGTGGCGCATGAAGCAGCATGCCGCAGTGCTGGAGGAGGGAATTCTGAGTCCAGAGACTACAGTGGTAGCAATATTCCCTTCCCCCATGATGTATGCTGGACCAACTGAGGTAAATACATCAAGAGTTTAAAACACAACAAAACAAAACTCTTTTGATAGTGCGCTTAAGTATTTAGTGCTATGCTCGATGTTTGTGTCTTTTGTTTTTTTTAATGGAGAGAAAGAAGACTAATTTCCCTTGGGAAACCAGACTGTCATCTTTTTCTGTCATCAACCAAAACATTCTTTTATGAAGAAACTGCTACAGATGATTTTGCTGGAAATGGTGGGAGAAAATATTTTGTTTATAGGCTCCTTTCTTTACACTTACAAGGGTGTGTTAATAAATTAATCCTTCCTCCTTTTTAACAGCCTTTTTCAGAAGGATTTATAGGATCATTTAACATACAAAATGGTTGTCCTCAATGTTAAAATACTGAAGTTTTATCACTGTTAAGCAAAAAGTTTGTGTGTTGGAGGGCTGTACACAAACAAAAAACAATATTTGTTTGTTTTTTGGCAAACTTAATTCAAAGAGAATTGTTTCAAGAATTCTCTATGAAATAATTATTTGGCAACACTTTACTTAGGAGCCAGGTCTTGTGCTGGAATCCCTAGAGGTTTGTGAGAAACAGCAAAAAGATTTAATGTTCTCATTTGAGGTCAGTCCCTTTAGGGGATATTGATTCTCCATCATGTTCCTTTTTTTTTTTTCCCCCTCCTCTCCCCGCCTCTCCACCTTGAGTTACAGAAGTTCAAGGTCTGACCAGGCTCAGAGGTTAACTCTGTAGCAGGTTGTTTGGTAGATAGGAGACTTACTAGAGAAATTAAATTAGACAGTGTCACTTATTTTCTGCTGGCCAGTTGATTGGTAAAACAGAGCTTGCACTACCTTTCCATCCAGAGAAAAACTGTAGTCCAGATCTAGTTGAGGCATGTGAGTGAGTTACTCTGAGGGATCTTGTGCTGTTCCCCACAGACCTTTTGTGAGAATTAAGAGAAATTTACTACTTCATTATGGTATTCATGAGGAGGAACAAAATGCACAATCCTAATTCTGAACAGAAAAAAGTTTTCTCCTAATGGCATTTTCAGTGACCTCAGAATACATCATGACAGTAATGTTTGTTCAAGTAATACGAAACATTCTTCCTTTAATAATTTTCCATAGGTCATTTAAAAGACATTGGTACTGGATTTATTTCTGTAGCACAAATGCTTTACAGAACAACAAGGAGCTGTTAGTATGGCTGCCTACAAGGTGGATGTGGCTTTCCAGTCTGTAAAGATCTTAATGGACATGTTTCAGAAGCATCAATTTAGCATTTTTGTATTTTTAACATTCCTGATGATTGCCGTGGAAGAAAAGGAACAGTTCTGTAAGGGAAAACTCTGTATCAAAATGCAATAAATTGACCTGCTTAAGAAAGTAAATATATTCTGAAGTAGTGTGAATGTACAGAAAGGGGACAAGAGCAGTGTGCCCTTGTGGTTAAGAAGGCCAATAGTGTTCTGAGGTGCATTAGGATTAGTACTGCCAGCAGGTTGAGGGAGATGATCCTGCCACTCTACTCAGCCCCAGTGAGGCCACATCTGGAGTGATGTGTCCAGTTCTGGGCTCCTCAGCACAAGAAAAACTTGGAGCTCTGTAGTAAAAGTCATGTCTTATTAGGGAAAATGTGGTAATTATAGAATTCACACACATTTTAAGGGTCATATTTTGAGCCTTTTCTTCTGTTAACTGTTTTCCCATGTCTCTGTTTTAGGTTCAGTGGCACTGCAGATCACGGATGGTTGCAGGAGCTAACTTCTACATTGTCGGGCGAGATCCAGCAGGGATGCCACACCCTGACACTGGGAAAGATCTGTATGAACCAACCCATGGTGCCAAAGTGTTGACAATGGCTCCAGGCCTCCGAGCGCTGGAAATTGTACCCTTCAGGGTTGCAGCTTATAATAAAAAAAAGAAATGCATGGATTATTATGACTCTGATCAGTAAGTTGTATTTTTATTTTAAGAAAATTTGAGCAATAACTGCCTTTTACCCCTTGCCCACATAAAAGATTGTTTATAATTAATTTCATATTGGTCAAACATGGCAGTGTTTAGATGTGGGTTTAGATCATGAATGCAGCTTGATTTCAGCATGATTTGCTTCACAGTGCAACTACCTGATATAACTTTAGCTCACACACAAATGCGCTCCTCTCCCAGGTGCTGGGATTTCTCTAATTCTGGACCATAGTGGCACAGATTGCTAAATCCAGAGAAAAATATTACTATTTCTTATCATGTTAATATTAGCTTTCTGATGCTTTATCTTTCTAAATACACTTCTCAGGTGTCAGGTGTGCATCAAATAAGAGGTAAGGCAAGCAATAAGAGTGTGCAGCATGGAGAAGAAAGTGTACAGGAAGGGCTGACAAATAGCTATTTTCTCTCTTTAATAATAATTCAAAATGGTGCCCTACGACCGTTGTGTGTCCCAGGGTTTTCAGACTGCATCATGTGCACACCTTTATCCTTTCACTGTGTCTGTGAGGCCTTGGTTTGGGATATTTTTTTTTCCTAGTTCTGTAACTGTCATAAAAAACAGACCATGCTGCTACTAGTGTGCAGTTCTGTCCTGTCCTGTCCTTCCCTACAGTTTGTAGGTGGACTGGAGTGTGGCAGCAATCCTCTAGATGGCAATGTGGACCCATGCAGGCTCCCTGGAAGGAGAGCCATTACTGCTCCTGCTTGCCAGAGACAGAACTCTGTGGTAGGCTCCAGACAGAGTTAGAACTTGGGTGGGTGCAGCTGGCTGTGTTTCAAAATAATCTGTGTAATGCTGAAAATGTGGCAGACTCCTGGACCATGTGGTGTTTGTAAGGAGGATGGCAGGAAGGAGAGGATTGCCTGGAAATATGAGAGGATCAGTACTGGTGGAAGACCCTTAGATGTGAAACAGTGATGTTTGTGGAATTACTTCCTGAGCTTACCACTTACCTGGTGCAAAAGACAGCATGAAAATGTGGGGAACAGGGTTGTATGCATAGGAGCATTGCTGTGACTTGTTTTAGAAATGGGTATCTTGATTTGTATTGCACCTTTCTCAGTTCTTCAAGACTTGGAGACTTGACAGCCAACTAGGCAATTCAAGAATTTACATCACTAATGAATGCATGAAAGGTTATGGCAAGTGGGTTTCCCTTGGATTGAGCTGTAGCTGAGCTGTGTGTCTTAGCTGCTGGATGTAGTTATTCTTTCCCCATGTTGTCATCTCTTCTTTCAGATCTCCGAGACTCCTCTGTTTGTGAAGATGCTTTTGAGAAGCCATAATACACACCAGCTGTTGTCTTGAGTGTCTCTCTAATTTGGCAGAGTTGCGCCACACCTGGCTTGGCAAAGACATGTAGAGGTTATTGCAGTTCTGCTCTTTGCTGATATTAGCAAATTACCTTTCTGCTTCTGAAGGCAATCCCAGGCCATGGGGATGGTGGAGGTTGACTCTTTGTCTAGTGGTTATCCAAAACTTGATCCAACTGCCAGAAAGTGGGGCTGCAGAATTAGTAGTGGCTTTACTTGTGACATCTCTAAACATTCATGCCCAGCTTTTAGGAGAAAGATGTAACACTTGCCGATAGCATGCCTTGTGTGCCTGTGCTGGTAGGTGTTCAGATGCTGGGTCGGTACTGGTCGGCTGCATACCAGAAGAGTCCGGGCAATTGTGTGATACCTTGCTGTAGTTGAGCTATTCAACCATGGTGCTAAGCCTGGGAAGCAGCAAAAAGCCTACACTGGTCCTGCCTCCAAATTACTAACAAAGGTCCTTAACTCCTTTGGTGTGCTGCCTGTGATTCCAAGAGGTTGTTGTGCTGAAGGCCTCCAGCTCCCAAAGGTGTCCACACAAGTGCAGTTTCATGGAGTTCATGTAAAAGTTCAGTTTGCTTCTTACTTCTGTTGATATACTCCAGAACACTGGAGGTTCAGTAGACCCAGGATCTGCTTGGGAGCAGTTTGGAGAATATAACAATTGAGTTTGTGTGTCAGGACCTCATGCTGCTGGTTAACAGCATTGAACTGCTGTGGTGCTGTGTTGGAGCTGAAGTCTCTTGGCAATGGGTTTATCTACATGTGCCCCTGTTAGTAAGAAAAGGCAGAAGCATCCTGGTTATGTTCAGGGATAATCATGGGGCATTGTGTGTGAGGAAAAGGAGTAAGAAAAGACTGATGTAAAAGCCTTTATAATAACTGCACAGCTACTTGCAGAGTGATGCACAAAATTTAACTTGTATAAATTGCTTAAATAAAGTTACGCTTTAGAATGTTAGGACATGTGAACAACCAATGACTTGAAATGACAGTTGTATTTTACCTTGTGAAGCCAGCACAATTTTTAATTTGTTTCTTGGGCATCTTAGAACTAGGTTTAGTACCTCATGAAACTGAATCTTGAAACATACTTTTGAAAAAGTTGTTTTGAAAACTTAGATGTAGGAAAGGGATTTGAGGAATGCATTTGAAGCGATGTGTAGCAGTACGAATAGACATAATTTCATTTTATTTTGCCTTTGGTCCAAATGATCATAATAAAAAAAAATTGCCCATTTTGCTGTTGCTGAAGTCAGATAGCAACCCTAATCTAAGCTTCTGTGGGAAGCTTGAGCATTTCTGCTTGCATAGAATTCTGAAGAAGTAATGCATGTAAAATCTAGTATGAATATTGTTGCAGTCCTTATCAAAGTTTTTACACTTTAAGATTTCATAGAATTTTGGACCTATAATTGATTATGTCCAAACATGTTTTGGAAAAATTTATAGGAAGAATTGTAGTTATAATGGATAAATTCCAAAAGAATGACTGACCTGTAAACCACTGTTAGAGTGAAGTGCAAACAAAACAACAGAAGACCCAAGCAACCAACAAATAACACCACCACCCCCAAAAAAAATCCTTGGGCAATGCTGAAGTGCCTTCAGAAAAGCAGTTAGGGTGTTTCTTCAGTCAAAAAGTCCTCACAAACAATTACCACAGACAAGTGTAATTTGGGATTGGTGGCTTAATAGTAGTAGCTGGTTTTGTAAGCAGAAATTCCCAATTCTTTACGGAAGATCAGTCCTATAAAATGCAGCCACAGACTGCTGCTGAGACATAACTCAATTAAAAAAGGAAATTAGTCTGGCAATTAAAAAAGCCACAGCAGTGTCTGGAAATAAATTATTTTTTTTTTTTTTTTCTGAAAGAAAACTGATGAGAACATTTTGGCTAAAAGGCACCCATACGTAAGGTGACTGGAGAAGGTTGTTCATGCTTTCTGTAAAATGTGAATAAAGCATGGGTATCTGTGAAGAAGAGAAATTGTCACTTTACATGATTTATTCCCAGGACCTTTAATATGGTTGCCACAGCTGCTGTAATACTTCTGGTTTTTAAAATGATAGTTAGAGGCTGAGATAAACACACTTGATTTGTTCTCCTTGATTTAGTTTTGTGAAATATGATTTCTTAATTGCCATTAGTACATAATTTAGGATATACTGAAACACTACAGCACCTCACAAGACTTAAACCCTGCTGCAGGTCAGAAAGGAACTTAATTCACAGCAGGTAAAGGATTTGTTTTACCCATGATGATATTAATCACGTTCTTGTGTTCTGATTTCACCGGGTTTGTTCGTGACCAGTTAGGGTAGTAAAAGGGCAAATCAATGTTACAGGCGTTTACTAGCATACAGCATGGCTCAAAGAACGCTAATTCCAGCAGCTGCTGAGTAAAAATTTCAAAAGCACTTAAGTCCCATCCTTAGAAAAGGCTTTGATTGAGTTTCATTGAGAGTTATTTCAAATCTGACTTGACAAAGGAATTTGTATGGCTTTGGCATTTATATTTCATAGCATTGTTAATGGTCAAATTTTTTCCTCTCTCTGTTCCACTCAAATCCATTTTATACAGAGTAACTCTTAATGTCCTCAGAGTTCACTATGAACAGAATCACTTGCTGACTCTTTTTATTTTCTCTTTCGAAATGCTTGTGGTTCACATCCCACCACACTGGTGACAGTACTGATAAGGTTTTTCTGCTTAGCAGAAATCTCAATTTCTGATATTCAAGAGATTTGATTTTTACCATTAGTAAAGACAATGAGTGTTGAGTGGTTATTCAAATGCTCTGTTTTATGTATGACAGCAGAGATTAAACTGGAAAATTGTCAATGCAGTTATTTTTGCAACAGCAAAAAATACATACGTTACATTTTGCCAAAGCTGCATTCGAGTCACTTCAGTGATTACTAGTTAAGGTAATTTTTTTTCTAAAGAAAAGCCCATTCAAAGCAGAAGTTCAGGATAATGAGTGCGCATCATTAGTACTTTTGTATATTTTAATAGTATTGTGGAAAAATTTCTATAAATGTTATGAGATACTGACTGTACCATGTTTCTGAAGCAATCTTCACTCATATTCCTTCTTTCATTTTCTTATAGTTTCTTTAGATGTCCTTAGCTTCTTGTCATGTTTCTGTCTTTCTCGATATCGCTAATTCCTAGCTGTTTTTTGTGCTACTAGGGGTAGGAAGCAGCTAAAGGAACTGTTTTATTGGCTGTCTATTGGAGCAAACTTATAAGACTTATCTAACTTTAGTGGTTTAGCACCTTTATTTCACTTATAGGGCACCAGAAGCAGTTGAGTGTTTTTCTGAAAACTTAACAGACAAGGATGG
>VWZG01003528.1:286711-334265 GCA_013396735.1 Grallaria varia | reverse complement strand
TTTTTTTTTGAACTGTATGCGCCACATTATTGATATGTATATATATGGATATCTCTGCTCAGTGTCTTGCAACGGCTCAGGTGTGGAGCTTGCCTGTAGATTCTGAGGCTTTTACTTTCCTGTTCTGCAAATTATCCCTCACTAAGATTTTGTGCAATGTTGTGTTTTACACATTCTCTAGTGACACTGAAATGACCTTCTTCAACCAGCACAGGAACATTCAGCCAGCTCATAGGGCTGGTCTCCTACCATGGCAAGGCAGGGTGCAAAACAGGATGGCTGCTGTTGCTTTGTCTGAGGGCTGAGACAGTAGGTTGGGTAGATGGTTCTCTCTCAACAGAGTTCCGTTTCCTCACAGAGAGCAAGGCAGGCTCGATGGAAGCACAGACTGAACTCAATCCATAGGAGTTCTGTTGGGCCATGCTGCTAAACCTCAGGAGTTACCTAAGCTGAATATTGTAGAGGAAGCATATTCTTGAGATTTGCTGGCATTGCTTGCTAAATGTCTGGAAATTAGTTGCTATGCAGCATTATACTCCCAAGAAGAAATGTATGAAGTATCAAGAAAGCAAAAGGAATATGAGCAACTTTGCCTCCTTTTAAAGTATGTCCTTTTATTCCTTTCCTCCTTTTGCCCCCACTCCTACTCTCTCAGCCATGAAGACTTTGACTTTATATCGGGGACCCGCATGCGCAAGCTGGCTCGGGAAGGACAAAACCCACCGGAAGGCTTCATGGCTCCTAAGGCTTGGACCGTGCTGACAGAATACTACAAATCCTTGGAGAAGGCTTAGGCCTCTTATTAACTGCAGATCAACCTTTGACGCCTGATTTATTTACGAGAAAGGGACCACACAGTCACCATTCATGTTACTTTGTTGTGGTGTCTGTCAGGAAGTTCTCTGAAAACAGACTCTTTCTTCCTAACTTAGCATCATTCTTTGCCTGTCCTTATGGGTTCTATTATGTCCTGGCACCTAACTAGCTGCTGGTTTTAATGTCTTCTCTTTTATTACAGTTGATACTCTTGCAGTAGGATTTTTAACTCTTGTATTTTTTTTATATTTTACTGCCTCTGTCCTGAGTTCTGCAGCTGTTAAATAGATGCAGCTCTTTCATATGTTATTTAAACTGCTGGCTAGTGTCTGGTTTTAGTAGTTTGTAGGAGAAAATGCAATGGTTAGTCCCTTAACTATGGATAGATTATCTATAAATCGAAAAAGTAAAATAAGTTTCAAAACATCTGTAAAAGTGTCCTCATCTTTATCTCATCATCATCTCCAGAAGCACTTAAAATTTATTTCTCATTATATGTAATAAAAAACCAGAAGTTTTTTTTTTTTTTTTAATGTAGCATAATTAAAATTTTGCTTTCTTTGTTTAATTTTGGAGTTAATTGAGTTGTGTGGTGATTCTCTTCTGCTGTGGACCTGTAAAGATGGCCAAGTAATGAATAAAATAAAATATCTGGTTTACAGTTTGAATTGTTAACAATTCCAGATGTTGTTTTTATGTATGCTTGCTGCCATAGGTGTCAATAGGGTATGCTGTATTTCAGTTGATATAGCTTGCCACTTTTTGGTTCCAGATAAACTTGTTCAGCCTACTGCAACTTTAAAAAAAGCATGACAGACTAAACTTGAATTCATGTTTAATTATTGCAATAAAAAAATAATCCTTAGATGTTTGCATTTCCTGTGGTACAAATGCTTAGTTCAGAGATTAATTTTCTGGCTATCTTTCAAGGTCTCCAAAGAGTAATCTTCTTCTCTTGAGTCAGCTTTGCTTGAAAGACAAAGCATGTGGTGTTCTTGGATTCTTCAGAAATCCCAAAGTTGGTTAATTCAGTGTGTGAAACATTAATAGCTAAAGGAAAATATAAAAATAAACCCCAAACCTAAACCACTTCTTAAGTGTAAAGTAACACTGACCTACTGGGAGATTTTGAAACATTTGTGGTTAATCAGTGGAAGAGTTAGTTTCTCATATAGCTAAGAGAGGTTGTCTCATATCCTTGCCACAGAAACTCACTTTTTTGTTGTTAAACAGTGTATATAGGAGGAACTAGCTAAATTTTTTTTCAGAATGTTGGTAATGGATGAAGCATGTATTCATCTCCATTTTTTGGATGGCAGGAAGGTTGTGATGGGGGGACCTGTGCTGTATGGAAATAGTAACACTCTCAATCCATATGGCTGGTACAAAGACAGTCTGGACCCAGCTTTTCAAAATACAAGATTGAGGTAGGTGGAGATTACCAAACCCTAATCCTTAAGGTTAAATAAATGGTACCAAATTGCTGCATCTCCTAGGTGAAACGATTCTCCTGCGATACACATGAAAAGCTAAAGAAAATGGAAGCTTTTTGTAAAGAACCTCGTGGCTGAGAATTCATCTTTTCCTATGGGTTCCTGTATGCCATTTTTTTGCTAACGTGTATATGCAGGGTGACTTTTCAAGTAAGGATCTTCTGGTTGTGATTTAAAGGTGAGTGCTGAGGAGGCTGACTTCTGTCTGATTTTTTTCTTTCAGAAGGGAATATGAGCATTAAAAACTCTGTAGTAAATCAGAGCTGCAAAATGGAGAATGTAGACTAGGTCACAAGTCTTTTTTTAGATGCAGTTTGAAGATAATCAAAGTTCTGGAATAATTCCCGTAGAAGTCAGGAGGGGGAGAAAACGTGGGACTACTTGACGTGGTGGTGGACATAGAACCATGACCTGTGTAACCAATACCGTAATTTGCCTGAATTTGGACCTCCCTTGCATTTCGTATTTCCTTAATTTCAAAAAGTTTCCCAAGTGGGTCATACAGTAGATTAAACTTACTGTCTTTCCATGCTAGAAAAAGAATGAAAGTTACTTTGAGCATCCTAAACAAATACTAACAGTGAAGTCCAGATTCTTTTCCCTTTCCAACAGTTTAGGTGCTATTCAGTGTCTTATTCCCATTCCCTGTAACTGCTGACAGATTTAAAAACAAGTGTGTGTTTGAGATTTTCATACACGTCATTCCTTGTATCTGGTCATGAACCTTTAAGCTTTTGTGCCAAGCATTGTAGGAACAGACAGAAAGCCCTCATCTCTGCTTTCCTGTGAGTTAGAAGATCAGTTTACTGCATCTAAGGCCCCATCTCCAAAACCGGAAAGGAAAAACTATTCCTTCACTTAATACAGGAGTATTGTTGGGGAAAAAATAAGATAGAAACTGAGTCTTCATTTGACTGCATATATGTCTGTTTATCCATCTACAGGAACAAGATTTACTGTGGTGCTTGAACACTAGGAGGAAATGTGTAGGGATGATATTCTACTCATCAAACCTGACACAAAATGTTTCACCATCACTCATTAAAAAACAGGGACTTCATCCTGGAGGGATTTCGCCAAACTAAATGCTAGAATGAAAGGAACTATAGCTAAGAATTAGTATTTTGTTGTTCTTTATGAATTGGTCTTGAGAACTTACTTACCAAAATTCTTGATTTAGATGATGTTAAAGAGAAGACACTGGTTCCATTTGTTTTTTTGTGTTTATTTTTTTTAAAGATGGGTCTGAGAAGCTAGATTGCTTAGGGGAAATTTAAAGTCTTCGATGCCCAGTTCATTGGATATGAGATTTCCTTGCCAGCAGCCAAACAGATGTCAGGTAAACATGTGATTTAAAGGAAGACTGTGCAGAGGTTTTTGCTCATTTGCATTGTTTTACCTTGAATAAAGCTTGAGGTCTGGAATACCAACGCCTCTTAAATTTGCTTTCTCATTCACAAAAAACTTTTTGATAATGAATATATCTGGATTTTTACTCGGACGTTGAGGTGTCCGTTGAAGGGTTTTCTTTGTGTCTCCAAACTCTTGTGTCTACTCGTGTGGTATTAGGACTTTTTTTTTTTCTTTAACCTGTATCCCTTTTCATTATTTAGTCTTATTAGAATAACTGTTTTGTTCTCTATGGAGGTTACTTATGCACATGAGCCAGAATCATGCCTTCAATATTTCCAGAGCTATTTGCCTTAGAAACCTCATCTTGATATAATTTTGAAGTTGAGAGGGAAAGGCAACTACACTGAAAGCTAGAAAACACAGCTCTAAAGCCACATCTGGAATTCTTAGACTGTTAGTGGCTCCAACTTAAAACAGAGAATAGAGAGATTTTATATGCCATAAAACTCAAGGAGCCTTGGATTCAGTATAAGGGTAGTCACCCGACTCTCATGTTAAAATCCATCTACACAATGCTTTGAAGTATGATTGTAGTCAAAATGATACCTGTCTATATATAAAGAGGGGAAAAAAAAATCAGTTTCACTATAAACTTCAGTGGGCTGGAAATAGTGCCCAAGTCTTGCTTTTATCCTCTGCGAGCAAAGCTGTTTTGTCAGTGGCGTCCTACTTTCATCACTCTAAATTGCATTGTAGGAGAAGAATACAAACATTTTGGCCATATCTGCTTATTTTCATCTCATGACAGCAATTACGATTGCAGTCTAAGCCGTGAGTTTTCAGTTTTTGCTGGGCACTTGCAGATCTCCAGGCTTTCCATCAAGATGACTTGTGTCTGAATTGTGGTCAAAATCAGTTATTTCTGTAATGATTGATAGCACAGTTTGTTGCAGTAATTGTGATGAGACAGATGAGAGACACCACTATCCATGTGTTAATAGTTTCTGAACATTGTCGATACTTTATTACAAAACATGACATTTATCTTGTGGAGGGCAAACACACTCTAACATGGAAATGTTTCTCTGATTTCAAGAGTGCTCCTTAGAGAATGAGAAAATGTTTAGGCTTTTGTATTATTAATTTCATTTCATCAACAGCTTTCTCATAGACAAGTGGAAGGAGAAGAGACTCTGACCCTTAAACATTGGGTTCAAATGGATTGCCTGCTGTACAATGGAAAACTGCAGTTGGATAGTCCACGGAAGGTTATTTGCAGGATTGCTCATGTTACATTGACTTCTGCCTTGTTTATAGCTCATCTATGACCTGTGGAAAACAATATTTTAATAATTTGATTCAATTGTTTCCAGACAATGAAGGCAATTATGATACAAGATCATGTTTAAGTATAACTTTCCACTAGGAAAAAAGTTTAGTGCTATTACTGTGTCCTAGTTTAAATATAAACTGAAAAATCCAGTGTTATAATTATATGAGCAAAAATTTCCTATCATACTATGTGACAGCAGAGTCAACATTGTAAGTACAGTGCAAAATGCAATTTATTACTGACACTTTTTCATTAGAGACAGTTATTTATAACTCCTTTGTTCATTATTTCTTCAAGGAAAAATACAGCTTTCTGAAAACTGAAAATGTGTATGCCTTACTTGGTAGTTAGAGACACTCAGAATAGCAGTGATTCTTCATAGTTTTTCTGATCTGTTGTGAGTATTTTTAAATAGATGCACACTTCTGAGTTCTACCACAAAATGGCTTTGCAAAGAACATTTAAGTTTTAGATTTTTCTTTGTAAACGTTCTTGGATATTTTGCTTATTGTAGTTTGATTATTTTCCCCTCTGTACAAAGAAGTCATCTTGTAAACATCAATCTTATGTAGAGATTGGGCACAGAATTTTCATCAACCATTAAAACAACTTTAGCTCAGTTCTTTTTCATGCAATCCTTTGATTCAGGTATGTGATTCATTCCTGTTGTGAGGATTTCTTGTCAAATACTTTATGGGCTGAAGAAAAGTGTATTTAAAGATGGCAATTTGATGCTGGAGAATTCCAGGATAGCCTCATTCAAGCACTGACAATGGAAAACCATATCTTGTAATATGTAGTTTAACCCCAGCTGGCAACTAAGCCCCCCACAGCTGCTCACTCGCTCCCCCCAAGCTGGGATGTGGGAGAGAATCAGAAGGGTAAAAGTGAGAAAACTCATGGGTTGAGATAAAGACAGTTTAATAGCTAAAGCAAAAGCTGCACATGCAAGAAAAGAAGACAAGGAATTTGTTCACCACTTATGGGCAGGCAGGTGTTCAGCCATCTCTAGGAAAGCAGAGCTGTCATGTGTTATAGGTACTTGGAAGAAAAACACCATTACTTGAAATGTAAACTTCCTTTTCCTTCCCCCAGCTCTTTATGCCAAACATGCTGACATGTGCTATGGGATATCCCTTGGGTCAGCTGGGGTCGTCTGTCCTAGCTGTGTCTGCTCACACCTTTTTATGTAACCACAGTCTCCCTGCAGATGTGGTGGTGTGAGAGGCAGAAAAGGCCTTGCCACTGTGTAAACGCTGCTCAGCAAAATAATGAACACATCTCTCTGTTATCAGAACTGTTTTTCAGCACATATCCAAAACATAGCCCCATACTGGCTACCGTGAAGAAAACGAACTGCCAGCAAAACCAGCATACCTTCAAAAGAATACTGTGCCTTTTCTATAGTCATAATTACAAATGGCAAATTTAAAGCAGCATGTTCTGCCTAAAAGATGTGCAGAAAGAAATAATGGAAACCTATAATGTTTTTTGTTGAACGGGACCTTAAAGATCACCCAGTTCCAATCCCTGGCCATGGGCAGGAACATCTCCTATGACATGGGGTTGTTCAAAGCCCCATCCAGCCTGACCTTGAACATTTCCAGAGATGGGGCCTGTGCCAGTACATTACCACCCTCACAGTAAAGAATGTCTTCCTAAAAATCTTACCTGTATCTCTTCTCTTTTAATTTAGAACTGTGGTTATGTAAGAAGTCATTCTTCCTGTTTTTTATAAAATGTCACAGTATCGTCTTCCTGGAGCCTTCTCTTCTTCAGGCTGAACAACCCCAACTGTCCCAGCCTGTCTGTGTCGAAGTGCTTCAGCCCTCTGAACATCTTGGTGGCCATCCTCTGGGCTTGTTCCAAAAGGTCCACATCTTTCCTGTGCTGGGGGTCTCAGAGCTGGATGCAGCACTCCAGATAGGGTCTCACAGGAACAGAGTAGCGGGGCAGCATCACCTCCCTCAGCCTGGTGACTTCAGTTCTTTTGGTGCAGCCCAGGGTAATGTTGGCTTTCTGGTGTGCAAGCACATATTTCTGGTTCATGTCCAGCTTTTAATCCACCAAAACCCCCAAGTCCCTCTTCATAGGGCTGCTCTCAGTAAGCTCTTGTACCATACTAAACTCATGTCTGGCATTGCCCTGACCCAAGTTCAGCACCTTGCACTTGGACTTTTTTAACCTCATGAGGTTCTTGTGGGCCTATGTCTTAAGCATGTCCATGACCCCCTGTATGGCCTCCTGTCTGTTGTGGCAACTGCACTGCTCAGCCTTGTGTCATCTGCAAACTTGCTGACGGTGCACTGGATCTTGCTAGCTGTGCCATTGATACAGATATCATAGAGCATCCGTACTGAGGGACACCATTTGTCACTGGGCTCCATATGGATATAGAGCCATTGAGCACAACCTCAATGAATATTCTTCAGTCGGGTTTTTTTGGAGGGGGGCAAAAAAAAAAAGGCAACTTCCTTTTCATATTTTTATTGTGCTTGAAAAAATTAAACAGAAGTGTCCTGATCTTTCAATTTCTATGCGTAATTATGTCTTGATAGGGGACCAATGTGTTTTGTCTTTTTCGACCAATTGCGTTGTATTGAGTTTGAGGACTTGCTGAGTGAGGATTGGCAAAGAACTGAAAATCCTGGTCAATCTAGACCAATCTTGCACAAGACAGTTTCAAACAAACCAACTCGTTGTCTTTTAGACATACATAATCAACATTTTTCATCTGTATGTAACTTTCAATAACTCCTCATTTGAGATTTTTCTACATAACCATGTGACTAATGAAACAAAATTCAGCTTCTCTGCCTATTCCTGTTTGATTATTATCCTACACGTGTCTGTGGATCTTGAAACTAGTGCTAAGGAAATAGGTTCCTTTCCATTTTGATTTTTTGTCTTTAACTCTGAAAGACATCTTTGATGTTCATCAATGTGAACTTGATGAAAGATTTGTCTGCCTGTGGAGAAATCTGATTGTATTGAAAGCCTCCAGAGTGTGCGCTAGCTCTTTGCTCTTTCAGTCTGTGACAGAATGTTAGACTACACAGAGCCTTTTATTTTGACAGAAAAGGGGTAAGCCACTGTTTTTAAAAATGTGACACAATTGGGTTTTCTGAAGAAACAGACTTGTCTTAACTAGCCAAATAAAGACAAAAATGTGGCTTACAAAATGATCAGCACAAATTAAAGAAGGTCTGCCCAGTAAAACCCAGTTTTGTGCCTGTGTATACTCCCCTGGGAGATTACCATTAATGTGAAGAATTCCAGTGCTGAAGAGGATTTTTTGCAGTATGAATTTATTATGCATTTCATGGTTCCTGTGGAATTTTCAGTGTCTACTCAATCTCCATATGCTGTTTTAATAAAATATTGTACATTCATACGGTATTGTAACATCATACGCTCTCCTGTTTTATCATCTTCCTTTTCTCATAAAAAGCTATTATTGTTTCAGGCTGAAGATCTTCTCGGCTTGGATGTTCAGAGGGAAACATCGCAGTTTGAAAGGGAACTCATGCAGTTTACAGTTTCATCAGTCAGCTGGGCAAACTATGAGAGAAGGGACTGGAGGGCATTCTGTGACAGTGGAGTTTCTGATTTTGGTCAGGGTCAATATAACAGGGCCATACAGTCTTTTTTTGTTTGCAGAATACTATAGATGTGTAGGTTTTTTGGTTTGGTTGGGGGTTTTTTTGGGTTTTTTTAGTAAACATTAGTTAGCCTGACAACTTGTTATTGTGTAGCTATTTTCCGAGGATCTTTTAATGGTAGTCTGAACCTTTCTGGGAAGCACAGCTCAGAAGTTCAAAGCCATGGCTCTAGAATAATAGTTAACAAGTTTTTGTGTATTTTTTCTACATGCAATTACAAAGTATAAAAGCATTCAAAGAAACAAGAATAAAAATAAAAGAAAAAACTAAAATATTTTAAATGGAATAGGTGGTATTTGAGTGTTCCCCTTTAGGCCAAACTCCATTTTACATCTGCCACATATAAGAAAGTTGCTGGTATATATTGGCTTCCTGGGTTTGAACAAGTGCTGGTAAGAACCCAGTGAAAGCTAAGACAGCAGCTCTGAACCAACCATACCTTGGCAAACATCTGAAGGAAAGACAACTCTTGCCCTCCAGTTAAAGAAGTGGAGTAGAGAGCAACTGAGACCCTGAACTTTGGGATTGGATCACTTGTACATTAGATAATAAGTTGGAGCCAAGGCAAATACCACTACTTTCTCTGGAAGAATGTTCATGTGGAGTGATTTTGTGTACACAGTATGTTGAACCTTGTCTGTATAAGAAGTAATAATAAAGAGTATTAATGCTCTTCTATTTGCTTTTCTCTTTAGAAAAGCAAGCATTGTCTGCCATGTGGTTGGGCCTTAACCTTGGCTGCTTGGAGATTTTTTGTCTTGGACCTGACAGCCTTGACCTTTCGTACTTAGGGTTTGCCTGGACTCCAGCTATCATTGTGGAGCTCCAGGAGTTGAATCTGTTTGGACTCAGCTGCTTCCTAACTGTGGCTGATGCTGAATTTCTTTCACAGCCAGAATTTTTGGGTTTCCTGAGCATGATTTTCAGTGAGCTTTGCTATTTTTATTATCTCTGGAGCATGTTTTCGTGGTCTGTGGTTTTGGGCATGTGGTTTCCCTTTCTCCCTTCTCGTTCATGTGGAGCTGAAAACAACAGTTACTGTAGTATAAGCCAGTGTCCTAGTTCACTATCTCCCTCTGCTTCTGCTTGCTGCTTTTTGTCAGATCTTCCAGTCAACAGCCTACTTGCTGAGAAAGAGAGAATGCCTTGGTATTGTGCAAGCACACAATATCCAGCAGTAGCCTGAACATTACTGTGTTACCAATATTGTACAAATACAAAATGCAGTGTCTTATGGGCCACTGTAAAGAAAGTTATTTCTATCCCAAATAAACCCAGTAAACCTTTGTTGTGAAGGTTGGAAGAACTGCAGCTCCAGATATCCTGGGATATTTCCATATTTGCCAGAAACTGCTCTTCTGAGGTAGCCAGATAGTAAAGACAATTGCAACTGCTTGTGACTGCTCTGCTTCCGTTTGCTTCTACCACTAATTCTGTATGTGCCTACCTGTGGAACACCAAGTGGCAATGCACCTGTGAAGCTTGTTGAAGGAATTCATGCCAGATCTGGAAGGAGAGCACTGCATTGATTTGTAGGAGGCTTTTTATTCTTGCCGTGATAGTACAACAACCAGAATAGTTTCTCCTCAAAAATGAGGAAAACCATACAAGCTTAAGTGACATGGAAGCAGCTGAAACTCTAACTGAAGAAAGTGAAGAGCTCTGAATTACCTCTTTCTCTTAATGTCTTTTAATAACGTACTTCATCTTTTGACCTCATCTCTCCATTTTTCTGTATTTTATTCTCTCCCACACTTCCCTGTTGAGCAACATAGATCAAACAGGTTAAACCTTGTTTGCTGACATAAACGCCATGATTCCTCAGTATTTCAAGGTAAGTGATAAATAATTATGATAATAAGGAAAGCCTTTTTGTTTGCATTATGACATAATTAAGCTGCATCTGGTAGCAGTTCATTTGCGAAGTGTTCACAGAATTGTTCTACCACCATCCATGGTACCGATGCACAGCCTGGGCAATAATCAAAGACTTACTTGGTTACAGGCTTCTTTGGAAGCAAAGAGCAAAAGAGAAGCTCGCTGTTCTCAACTAGAAACATGCCAATCCTGCAGTGAGGGCAGGGGATGGGAGAACATCAAAATTTCAAATAAGGACAGATGAAATACAAAAGGAATTTAGTGTTTTCATTGACATTGATCTTAAGCAGATTTCTTTATTAAACAGCTGATTGCACAAAAGCTACAAGATTAAGCTTTTTCAAAGAACTATCACCTTTTTTTGTTGTTTTGCTTTTAAAGTGACTATCAGTTATCCAAGAGCTGCTAACTTTGTTTTAATTAATAGCACTTTTAAATTGTAGAAGAATAGAAAAGGGCACTTGTGAAGTAACAACTTTCTTGATGTTTTAGATTTTTCCTTGGTCTCTGGTACCTATTAGTGTTTTCAACCCAATCTGAAAGTATAACTCTTAGTCTGCACATCGGTGGTTATTACACATGAGCATGTCTCTGGGCTCTGTCAGAGCCTCTCTGTGGGCCTGTTGACCTTGCAATAATTAGATGTCATTCCCAGTGGGCCAACAGCAGATCTGCCCTTACCACTCATGCTCTGGGATTAATTTAATGAGTGAAGTGCAAAGTGCTACATAACTTTCTGAGAGAACAGGCTACTATGGGAACAGCTGCTTTAGCATGTTCTTGCCTTGATAGACTTTCAAGACATTTGGACTTGCTTTCTGAGGCAGTCAGTGCTGGCAGATGCCCTCTTATGTTCAGAGGTGAATCTTGTCCCTGGAAAAGTCATTTTGTAAGTGCAAGGAAAGGGCATTGCAGTTTCACTGCAGGAGTCAGTACATGATCTCTTCCTGATGCTGCTGAACAGGCCTTGCTGTCTTGTATATTAGAACGACTTAGTTTGAAGATTATTATATTGTTGAAAACTAAGTGGTTGCTGAGGGATTTCTTTTTACCCTTCTGTCATATTTTGTAAAATTGAACATTCTCTATGTAGAATGTGTAGAAGAATAAAAGTCTACCCTTTGCAGAGTTCTACTGACTAGATCGGTCTTCCTCAAAATTAAATACCAGGCAGACCTGTTGTTCATATGTGACATGCTTATTTGCATTTGCTCTGATCTTTTGCCCAAATAAAAAAAGCAGGAACAGAATAGGATTTAATTAAGGGCTTATTTAAGCTTCGTTTTATGGAGGCAGTTGTGCAGTGTATATTTATCTGTCTAGAACTTTTGAAATATATTCCTTTCTGCTCTCCATTTTATCTTCTTAAGAAAGAGATATCTAGATACTGACATGCACTTTGTTATGTGTTATGGAGTTTTCTGCTGACAGTAGCATACATTTAGTGTAATGACATTAGGCTACTTCTGTCGTAAAGAAAATAGGATATTAAATTATTAATTTTTCTCTCTCTATAAGTCCTAAACAAAATTATTTCCATTTTAGTTTCTAGGTTATGTAGTTTTATAGGGTTGAGTTTCATCTTAAAGAATTCATATTCATCAGAGCATGAGGGGGGGTAAATTAAATTAGATTTATTTTTCTAAAGTTTGATAGGTCTTTTAATTGCTTCTCAGAAGAACTTGCCAACTTTAACTTCTTTCACTTTTGTTTTATTTGTTTCTCTGGATTTATGCTAAACGATAGTTATCACCCATGAACCAAACTGTTTTAGTTGTGGCTTAACCAATTCAACTGACATTAAAATTAGACATCAATCTTCAGTCATTTTTAGAAACTTTTTTTTTTCCAAACCATATTTGCATTAATTTTTTCATGGGTTGATGATTTCCTCCTTTACTGGAATTGTGCACTAGATATGCAAGTCTGTTTCCATAGGACAAGATGCCTGAAGGGTGTGCAAGGTATACTCAGTATGGTGAAATCATGTTACTAGGTAAGTTTTATCCTGACTAATGTTCAAGAGGTGAGTTTGCTACTGGTGCTTTTCAGCTTACAGAGTTGGTTCTGTAGAATTCTAGTGTTAAGTCTAATTTAGTAGGAATCACATAATGGGAAATACAAGATATGTCTGTAATAAAAAGATTTTTTTTTTGGTGTGAGGTGACAGTTGAGAGGCATATTTTTTTTCTTTAATGTTGTTCACATTCAAGAGATACCAAGGTGTGTGTAAGTGTGTGTACATGTATAGAGATATATAGAGAGATATCGGAAAAGAGAGAAAGTGTCTTAACCACAGCATATGCTTCTCTTGAGATTCATGTTTTCTTCAGTGACAAAGCCACTTGATTATCCCTGTTGGGATTGCAGACTAATACAGCTGTGAAAGAAGGAGTTGGATGCCATATTGCTTAATCAGCCAAGTGGCTAGTTAGTCTAGTTATTCTGTGCAGAGGACAGATGCCATAGCATCTAGCAGAAATAATACAACATGGTTTTTCAGACCCTGTTATTCTTTGCTGGCAGTTGGGAAAAAAGATGTTTGCTATATGACTAAGCTTTGCATATTGAAAGTCAGTAGTATGAAAATCAGTGAGGAAGGGTAAATAGTATAGTTTTCATTGTTGGAATGTTTCTTGTTTTTGGTTTGGTTTGGCAGAATATTGTTTTAAGCATTTTCAGCTTACTTCAGTTGTCTAAGTTAACTTGACAAACCTCCTAGGCCTCTTAATATGGTCATTAGAGGACAAAGTCTATATATGACACGTAAGGGCAACCTTTTAAGATTCAAGATAGCATTCTTTCAGCTCAGAGAATCACAGTCAGTGTAGCTTTTCAATAGTTTAACTTAGTGATGCATATACAGTGGCAAAGCAAGAATAGTTAATATCACTGAGAAAAGGTTTCCTGCTAAGCCAAAAATAGAAGTACTTTCACCACTATTAGGTTTTATTGCTGTTCAGGATTTCTTCAAGGCCATGTTAGATTCAAGCAAAGCCTTTAACATTTTTGTCTTGTAATACATAGAATAGAAAAATTCTGGTTTGAATTAGCTTCCTATTCACTAAGAGTATGGTAAGGACGAAGTCCATGGTTAGCTGTCATTTAATCACTTGTTGTAATTCAGTTTTGTGTCATTTAAAGGGATTAATTCTATTCTGTAACACTGCGGAGTTCAGCAAGAATTTCTTTACTGCCAAGCATTGGAATGAGCTGCCCAGGGAAGTGGTAGAGTCATCATTCCTGGAAGTGTACAGTAAATGACTGGACGTGGCACAGAGTGTTATGGTCTAGTTGACGTGGTGGTGTTCAGTCAAAGGCTGAAATCAATGACCTTGGAGGTATTTTCCAATCTTAATGATCTTATGATTATATAATTAACTTTCCATGTAGGTATAACTCTGTCCCATACTTAAAAATGGAAAATCTCGAAGATATTATGTCTCTGATGATATAAGGCTATTTTTCTCCGTATCCAGTTTTTTAATTAAGTTTCAGCACAAATGAATGCTTAAGATTTCATAGGACTGGACTGTCCTTTCCTCTTATGCTAGAGAATATGCCCTGGCTATATTAATGAAAAAATGTTTCATACATGCAACTAGTAGTAAAGGAGAAAATGGGAGACGGATATGAAAGAAAACTCATGAATATATGCATCTGTGCATACAAAAAAACCTGTTCTATTGTGATGTAACAGAAATGTAATGAATTGAAAATAATCCATTAACTGAATTGGCATGTCATCCTGGAAAGAAAAGTCTGTAACCTCTCAAAAAAGAAAGCAAAATAGTTTTCTGGAATTATTTTAGCTTAGGATCATAATAGCGCCTCTAGATAACACATCCATGACTCTTTTCCATCATTTTTTGTTGTTACTCTTCTGTCAAATCCATTTGCTTCTCTGTTTTTATCTCCTTGTGGTTTTATTCTGATGTGTTCCTATGATTCTGGGTTGGGGACTATTGTGGTTAAAAGGTACAAAACTTGTAATTTTGTGCAAACTTATTATGTGCTGAAGTAGAGCATTCTGCACTTGATTATGTGCTGGCATTTAATGTCTATAATGTTATTTAATACCTTAGACTATTAGAACAGGTCTTTTGAATACATTATTTTTGTGGCTATCTCATCTCTATTTTAATTTTTATCTATATGTTAAACTTCAGAACTAGATAATCTCAGAGCGAATATTATTTTTTTAGCACTGATGGCAACGGAACATTTTTGGAACCAAAGTGTTCCAAAGTCTAACGGTGGTTAGAAGGAGGCCTATGCTTTTCTAGCTTTAAGCGCAATGGTAAAAGCTGTCCCTGAACAGAAGGCTCATAAAGGGTTGCTTACCACTTAAGTAGAAACTACAGACTGATGGAAATGGGCGTTATTCTGCTGACTTCATGGGAGCATTACAAACACACCCCTTTGGATTTGGCTCAGAAACTTGAAGTGATGTGAGACCTTGAAGGTTCAAGTGGAGAACAGGCCTTTTAGCCTGTTCTTTGCCTAAGAGATTCATATATCCTTGGTATATGGATTATCCTACATAAAAGGCCTTCATCAGTTTTTACCATATGGTTAAAACACATATACATATTTTTGCTGTTACATCCAGGCACTGTGAACCAGCTGGTATTAATGAATAAAAATAGCCAGCAAAATCCTGGCATGTGTTTGCTAGAAGGAACAATTTATAGCCAGGAGTCTTGTAGCTTACTAGAAAGAAGAAAAAAAGGAGCTACCCCAAAATACATGACCTCTGAAACATGTATGAACTCTAAGTTTCATCTGCATTTTGAGCACCTGTATTGCTCACGGGAACAGAATATGAAACTGATTAAAAGATATTAATTCTGTTCCTATTGCTAAAAATTACAGTGAAGGCAATTAAAGAGTGTAGTGTTTTGGGTTTCTTTTTTAAACATCATTGCTCTGGTTTGTCTTCTAGTTGGTATTAGTATCAAGGTATTTGTAACTTCATGGAGAGCTTTGGAAGAGATATGTTTCTTGGAATAAATGAAATATAACTTACAAGGTGAGCCTTGGAAGGTAGTCTTACTGTAGTGCTAAACTGTGCATTCTAATAATTTATTTCATAGCCCCAGTTTAGACTTTAAACTTCTAAAAAAATAAAGCTGACCTCCGCTCTCACAGAGCAATGACAAAATGCAAAATTCTTGCGTTTCAGAAAATGACTTTTTAGTAATCCTTAGTGTTTCATCATTGATAGTTACTAAGCTCAGTGAATGCGCAGCGAGTTTTCTTTAAACCTTCACTGAGGCTCATCTTATGGAGTTTATCCTGGGGGGGGGTGTGTTGTTGGTTGTTTGTTTGTTGTTTTTTGCTTTCTTTTTTCCTCATAAGGGCTGTAGTTCAAATAGTGGGAAGATCAAATAGCAAGCAAATGCTGTACAGTGTGAATACTAAAAAGGATTATGGTGTTGTAGTGAGAAAAATGTTGCAATTTTATTTGCAGTACAACTATATCGGCTACTTCACTTCTTAATAGTTGTAAACAGGCACCAGGAGCAGAAGTAAGAAGGGATGTAAGATTCTGTTGTTCCACAGAACTGGGAAGATTGGCATCAGATTCTAGTAGAGGTTACTCCAGGTGGGAAGAATACAAAAAAAAAAAAAAAAAAAGAAAAGAAAGTCAGAATAAATTTAGAACTGGCAAACATTTTATAGAAATACATTTTAAATGCTCCATCATTAATTCAATTCATTCAAAAATAAACTAAATAGTGCTCAAGTTATGTTAAAATTGGAAGGAACAGGGATCCTTGATGGAGAGAGAAACACAGCAACATCTCAAAACTGGTCAAAGAAATTCAAATGAGAAATAAGAGTGTATTTTTGTAGTTAGCATGATTCCGAAGTGAAGCAAATTACCTAGAGATGTGATGGTTTCTTTTATTTCATAGAAAGGCCAAAAGCCTTTGAAAGGTGCTGTAGACACAACTGGGCATGATGTGGGAGTATCCAAGTGAAATTCTGTAAGTAAGAGGAGAAGCTATACAAAGGCATATGTGTGATCCACAGGAAGGCCCCTACAGAGTATATTCATCTCTCCTATTATTGGTCCTGAATGAGAAGATCTCAGATTGCATATATCACTCTGTCTGCAGTGACAAAGGAAAAAGACTTGCAGTAGCATTCAGATTTTTCTTCCTTGTAAGGCTGAGTAGAACATAAGCAGGATAATGACGTCAAAAGAGGAACAACATATTTCCTGATTATGCTGCTTCCTGGATCTATGAACTCCAGAAAAGCCAATAAGGGTAAATGCCTGGCAGTTTTGCAGCTTTATTACAGCAAAACTCTTGGACTATGGAAATCACATAGAGCAGACAGGCAGGCAGTTCTAGTGAGAGCTTGTTTCACAGTTAAAACTGCTAAACTGTGTTTTAGCTCTTTTTCTTCCAAAAAGCAATGCTGCTTGCTATTGTTAAGTTTAAATTTTTGTTACCCACCATTGTTGGTAATGGCTTATTAGAAGTTTGAAAATGTGTGTATTATTAAACAGTAATATCCGTTCTAAATTTCTGTTTGGCAAGTGTGAAATGCACATGTATGGATGGTTCTAATATACCACTTAGGCCGTGTGTTTGAAAGCTGATCAGCTGTATGTTTTGCTGATTTTCAATGATTAGTGTAAGCAACCATTTGCTGCGAATATCAGATAAACAAGAGAACGTAGGACAGGCATACCTTGATTTTTCAGCAAGAGGTGTATGAACATGAAATGTACTTCTAGTTTTGATGTTTAGCAGAGGATGTACTTACAAAGAAAAAAAACCAAACAAAACCCCTTTAGGACAGTTAGTCTTTTTTGGTAACAAGACATTAATACAAGCCTTGAACAAGGCTTAGTTTGTAAAGGTAGAAATAAACATCTGTGATAGTAAGGAACTGGAAAACATATTAAAAAAAAAGTGCTTGCACATAGAATTGTTGCATTTTTTCTAGGCAAATTCAATTCCTGAGCTCCCACATGTGAGGCATTTCTAATTTTACCCAGCTGAAATTTATCATGCAAGTTGCCATCCATGTTTGCTGGGGTTTTTGTTGCTTGGAGGCTATTAGAACTCTTCGTTTTGGGAAAATTCTTGCTCATAAGCTGCAAATTATTCTTCATTGTGGCTGAAAATTATATAAAAAAACCTTGAATGTCTATATCAAGTTGGCGAATGTCCTTTTAACATACTCTTCTTACTAATGTTTTTATGTGGAACTACATCATGATAGCTTGTAGTATAGAAAGTGTCTTCAAAAGGAAAGGTTGACTGTGGATTCACTTGCAGAGGTCAAGGGTTCAAGCTCAAAGACTGGTAGTCAAGAGCAGCGGTTTTATCACAGAGAGGGAAAAATGCCCCTTGGAAGTCACTTATGTTTGCAAGTTCTTAGTTCTACTGCCTCATGGTAAGTAACTTCTCCTTCAGAAGGAGTAACCCAAATTGAGTGTGCCCATCTGCGGGTCTGTCGGAATGCCAGACCGGATGTAACCACACGGTCCAGCCCCTATCAAGGTGACTGTTATCTAGGGGTAGGAAAATGTGTAGTAGGTAAACATTTCTATAAAAATCATGGGTTTATGTGCTCTATTATGCCAGTGTAATATTATTGTAATAGCAATGTAATGATATAAAGTAGGTGCAAAACAGAGATGAGTGATAAAATACCTCCTGTCCCTGCCATGATCACATGTTTCCTGATTGATCAAAGCAAAAAGAACAAGGCTATTGCAAACATTGTTTACAAGGACTTGAAGTATTTTCATTGCTAACCTAGAACTTTGACTAAATCCTCAGATGCAGCTCTTTATCAAAATTCTGAAAGTTCTGAAGTATGGATTTTTTTTGTCACCATTAGACAGTTGTCTCACACACAAATTGGTATCACCTGTGTAGAATACTATAGATGTTTAAATGTGCTTTAATTCTGAAAAACAAACTTATTTTACCACATAATATCATCTGCCATCTTAAAAATGTAGAATCTTAGGATACATATAAAATGTCTGTGTGAAAAAATGTGAAAGAGGAAGAATCTACATAAAAACTTTCTAAAAAGCTATATAAAAATACAGATGAGTTATTGCATACTTTTGATGTACAAGAACTTAATACACCTCTTTTCCGTATTCAGTATACTGGGAAGTCAATTCAGATGTATGGATATCATTATAATTTGTGCTTTTAAATTGACTGAAATGAAGACAACGTCTTAAAATCTTACTGTACAAAGTATGCTGTTATTACATCAAATTATTGAGAGTGATAAGAATTACAGAGATCTCAACGGCTGTTTTATTGTTGGCTTACGTTGCACATGCCTGCCAAAATGAACACTGTGTGTTAGAGTTAACTGAGAAGCAGTCTGCTTACAGACCTTACAGCCTTTCAGTATCATTGAAAAAACAAACATTGCAAGGTAAGAAAATAGAATGGTAATAAATGAAAAACAAATGCAGAGTACATTTCAGATTTATAAATTTTTTCCTCTATTCTCTTTTCATGCTTGAAAGAAAACGGTACTGTCACTTACCCTCAGAACAAGGCTTGAGGAGGTGGTTTGATTAATCTTGATAAGCAGTGCTAGGTACAATTGCGGGAGGAGGTCAGAAGTTCACATGAACACCACCTGGCTCCATTAGTTTTACTACAAATAGCATAGTTTTGAATGCTAGTTAACACTGAAAGAACTAATTTGTCTATGACATAGAAATTAAATAAGCGAACAGGTAGTCTTCTCTGATACAGGAACTTTGTAGAATGAAAATGTTTTAAAAATACATCAGATACGCTGCTTAAGTATTTTAATGAATAATAGAGAGTTTCTCGTTTGTTTGTTTGTTTGGTTGGTTTGTTTTGTTGGGTTTTTTGTTTTGGGGGGGTTTTTTGGTTGGTTTTTTGTTTGTTTGTTTTTTTAAATATATAATGAGGACAGTGTAATCCTTTCCCCAGAAGGCCTTTCTTTTAAGAGAGTATCTTTATAAATTCCTTCTGTGTCTTAGTATTATGTAAGCTAAGTGTCCCTTGCCTGTAATAAATATTGGTTAGTTGACCTTTTAAAACAACATTTGAAATAGTTTTGTTTCAGCCCAAAGTTATTTGTAAATGAAACAAATTAAATGATTGGTTTTATTTATTTCTCACATTGAGTCAATATTTTTTTCCATAGAAATCTGATTATTAAGACGTGACATTGAACTGAGAAGTAAAGATACCTGATTCATTACTCATCATTCAAGTTTATGGTAGAATAATCCAAATAACACATGCAAGAGTGCTGTAATTGTAGTTTTTGTATTCTAATGGCATTTTTAAGACTCACTGAATCTTAGCCCTATCTTTCCACAGTTTAAGATCAGATACAAGCTCTTCAGGAAGAGAACTGATAGCATTCTAAGACCCTGGTAAAGTAAAGCAGTAGGATCTTTCACCAGAATGACTCCTTAAAATTAGTAACTTTTTTCTTTTTGTTGTTGTTGCTTTGTTTTTTCTTTAAGGTTAAGTAACAACCTTGCCAAAAAAGGACCTGGGATTCCTCGGGCACAAGAGTGACGTGAAGCAAGTGTGGCCATGCATTGACATACTGGAGCAAGCCCAAGGAATGGCCAGTATTATCAGCGGACTAGAGCACATGAAAGACAAGAGTAGGGTAAGAGATTTGGCCTTGTTCAGTCTTTGAGAAAGCTGAAGGGAGACCTCGTGTCTGTCTACATTTATCTAATTGGATGGGTTTAAAGAAGACAAACACTTGTCAGTGGTATATCGTGAGAAAAAAAGAGGCAACAGACATATGTGACAACAAATGAAGTTGTTAGTTATTAGAAAAAAAAAGAGGTTGTCAAATATTAAAATATTTAAAAAGTTGCCCAGAGAAGAGGGAGAAATACCCATCCTCAGGGATATTAAAAACTCAACTGGACAAGGTTCTGAGTAACCTGCTTTGAACAAGGAGCTGAATCAGATGAACCCCAGACGTCCTTTCTAAATTCTATGAACCCTGGGGGAGAAAAGGGAAGAACAAAAGGTTTTATTTAAAAGAAATAAATCTTATGGCTCTGGTGAAAATTTTGTGTTGGGATGTTAAAACTGACCCATGGAAGAAAATTTGGGCACTTTGAGAGACATGCTTTAGAAAAAGATACTTGCTTTTGTTTGTTCTAAAAGAGTCAGATGATCCCCCTCACCCATCTTAAAAGTCAACGAAATTACATACCTTTGTACTTCATCACCTTCCTCAGCTCTAGGGGAACATCTGTTCCATGGAAGTTAACATCTCTTTATTAATCTATATCTTCAATGGCAAAAAAAGGTGAACTTCAGGAAAAACTTTGGAAAAATACCATTGTCTCGATTGTTTTCTCATTGTAGTTTTTCTCTCATTTAAGGAAGTTATCTTTGCAAAATATAAGAAAAGGCTTTTTGACCAAAGATGGCTCCATATTAACTTGCTTTAGACCGCCTACAATTTCTATAAAATGGACTCAAATGCTTTTAAGCAAGGTTTTACTAACAATAAAAAAAAATAGAGTTATCTTTTGAGTAAAGTAAATGAAATGTTGTTGATAAGAAGAGGCATTAAGGTTTAAAGATTTCCCTGCTCCCACTCCCTCTGAGTTCTTCTGTCTGCTCTATTTTAGCAGGTTTGTCCTTAGCATTGTTAATTCAGTGACTGTTCCCTGTATGAAGCTTTGTGGTGCAACTCTTTAGCCTCCTGCGTCTTGTAATCCCTCTGGCCTCCTTCCACCAATCTTGCCTTGTGTCGGCCAAGCACAGTCTTTTAGACCCCTCTGCAAGTTCTCCACCTAATTTCTTAGAGGAACAATGAAATTTAGGAAAAAAAAAAAAAGAAAGTAATAATCTTGTCTGTCACACGAGGTTTAGGCAGAAATCCAGTTCCCCGTTATGAGCTTTTTCTGTTAAGAAAGGCTTGCAAGGCACTGCACAGTTCCTATGAAAGAGGAAAAAGGACATTAAACTACCATCTTGATTTGTGGGCAGAAAAAGGAGCCTGAATTTGAAGAGGATTTACTTGTTTTGTTGGACAGATGAGTTTCTGAACCTGTAGGTCAAGAGATAATGAATATTTTGCTACTTCTTTTCCACTGCAAACTCCTTATACTCAGGAAGTAACTCCTTTCACCTCTCTTCTTATTTTTACAGGAAAGGGAACATCAAGTGTATTTTGTACCAGAGCCCAACTGTGTTGAACAACTGTATGCACAATGTTTTATTATTTTATTTTTCTCTTAGCCTTTTTTATGATGCTATTGTTCCCATCTGTGTCCATTCCAAATAAATATCTACCAACTTCCCTTGGAGAAGTCAGAAACCACTAATGAGCTGTTACATAGCAGCTGTATCAGATTATCACCAGTTTTCAACCAAATTCTCTGCTCGTTTTGTGGCATTTCTTAAGAGCATCTGTTCCAAAACAGCACTGTAGATTTTTGATTGTCAATGAAAGCAAGGGTGGCTAAAGCACTCCATGTCATGCAGGATCAGCTTTATGAATATATCCAAGATGGACCGATGCTAACATGTCTTCAATATGTCAGTTATGGACCCATTCGTTGCACAAAATAGCCAAAAGCTTAAGTCTTGTGCAAGTTCATGCTGTATCAGAAAAATCATATCCTAGGATGACTATGCTGGGTTAGGATGTGCTTTTCTTTTCCACTTCTTTCTGATGCTTTGACTGTGATAACTGGTCTACTTTTTGAGCTGTCTTTGGCTAAATGCTGTCATGCCGGTGCTATTTTCACTGCCATTTTCTTCTTCTTCTCGTCCTACAGACAGCTGAACAAGTTGCGTGCCAGAAGCTCAGTGGGAGCTGGAAAGAGCATGAAAGTGTCTTTGGGCTTTATTTCAATATCTTTGCCAGATCCTGATGTTGGGTGGAACCCGGAAAGTATTCACATAGAAAAACAATTGAAAAAATACCATTAACGGTACTAATTTGGTTTTTAAAAGACTTGAGACTGTCCTAAAACTTAGAGAAATCCTTTACAGTGGTTTATTTGTTTGATGTGGTTACTCATTGATAAATAGTATAGTTTTTTATTTTTGGTATGGGAAATGCAAAGTCTGGAAATTAATTCTACCTTTTAATGCCTGAAATCTTCAAGAACAGATGCATTAGTTAAAGAACAAATTAACAGCTCACACCCAGCCTTTCAACCTCCACTCTCCCTAACCAAACTCAAGTCCTGAAACAGAAGAGCCCCAAAATTTTTGGCTGCAATTGTGACTGCTTCAAGTAGGGGATGAGGGGGAAGCACATCTATGTCCTAACAGTCCTGTCTCATTCTTACTCTAAATACAGCAAATTCAACCCCTCAAAGAAGGGCTCCTTTATGATTAAGAGTTAGACTGTATCTTGAAAGAATGGGGGGCCATTGGTCCACCTCTGCTGTTGGCTTTGCTGCATCTTCCCATTTGATCTGGAGCAAGACCATGTGGCCAGATGTTCCAAGGTGCATAGCTGAGTGGGGTGCAGCTGTCCCAGAGGCTGGAGACTTCGTGCTCCTCTGCTCTGCCACAGCTGTTGCTTCTGATTTGTTGGTGAATCCAGCCCTTCATAAGCATCTAACTCCTACTGGTTTCATTGTTCCTGGCTGTGCATTATCTGTCTGCTGATCTTGTGCATAGAAGGAATCTTTTCCTCTCTGTTTAAATGTTAAGTTTTCTGTGTAGCCTAACCCCATTTTTCTGCAGCTGTTGGTGACTGATTGTCTCTTAATAGAGTTGAATTACAAGACATCTCTTTCAAAGTGAATGCAGAAAATAAATGACTGGACTATTCCTGACTCCTCAATGGATAATTTTTAACTTTTATAGACTCTATTTCATTAAATTTTCAGGACTATCAAGTGTGAATTGTTGATGAATATTGTATCAGTACCACAGTAGTATTGTGGCTTTAATGTAGTATTTGCGACACATTTTGCTTTCTAGAGTTTGTTGTGGCCCTACTGTGCTCCTGCTCATCTTTGTGTTTATGCCTAAACCCTCCCAAAAGTATGTCTGTCAAAACTTTGCACGTTTCTTTCTGTGTCTACAGCTGGCATTGCTCCTTTCTCTTTGTCAAGAACTTGGGACAGAGAGACTGCATTGGTGTGGTCAGGGCAGTTCTGCTGATGAGATACATACGCATAAGGGACACAGGTTCAGCTGCCCCTGCCATCTTCAACTGCAACTTTCAGAGCAGGTGAAGTTCCTTAGGGACAGTTTTGGGAAACAGATATGGGACTAAGTAGCATAAAGGAAAAAGAAGTTCCCTAATGCATCTGAGGAATGGTTTAATAGGGATGGGCAACTATATAAGTATCAAAACAAGATTTCAGTGATATCTTGCCTATCTTCAAAAATGTATTTTAAATTTATTCAGATTTTCACTAACAATAGTTGGTTGTTGATATATCAGAGTCCGTATATATTTACTTAGCAGCACTGTTATCCTCTATAGTCAGCAATGCTGTTGTTGTTTTTCAGACACTATATGTTCCTTACTGCATGTATTTACTACCTAACCTTGTTATTACCACCTCCTTATTGTATCTAGTGGCCACTATAAGCCAGTGGCACGTAAAATTACATTCTTAGATCAAAGCTGTTGTTACAGTATTGTTGCATGTGTCAGGTATATTTACTTTGAAAATTGCCTATATCTTACTTCCCAATACTTGCATTTACGAGGAATATCTTATGAAAAACATTAACCTTTAACCACTGTACCTAAATGCAGACAGTTTTCAAACCTACACAGAGGTCTTCATTGACTCACGCTGGAATACAAGGCTCTTGTTTAAGCAGAGAAAATCATAAACAACATTATGCAAATCCAGAGACATCTCCAACAGTGTCACTGTGTAACAATGGAGTGCAGATGACCAGATCTAAACTAAAAACTTGACATACAAACATATTTGAGACTAGCAAGTGGTTCTTAACATTCCTTAATTGTTCAAGTGAATGAGCAGGAAATAGAGGAAAAATGTACTTCAGTGGTGATACATAGCAAACAGGTGAAAATCAGAATAAATCCCAGTTAATTTGCTTTCTAATCTGTTTGCCTGATAATTATTAATTTATAGTATTGATAAAAGACATGAGAAACAGAGTTAAGGATCAGAAAGTTCATCAGATATAAAAAAACTCCTCAGAAATTTGACATTATCTAAGGCCCCAGAAAGCCATAAATAACATTTTCAGTGTTTGAGACAAGGCAGATAATCCCCATTAGTTTTAACTTGATGTGGTTCCTAAGAACAGTAATAAATGCAATCCTGAACTGCTTTCTCAGACAAAATTTCCGCTGAGGTTTCTTTGAGTGAAGACCAGAGGGTATGACATCTTTGGTGATTAAACTCAACATTAAAAAATTTCTCCCCCTAATCTTTTATGTTGACTTCAGAGTTGTCTCTACCAGAATTTCCTCTTAAAAATATGCCTGATTTATGGCAACTTTAGTTGGATAATTCATAATATCCATGAACAATTATATCAGATTATGGACCTCACTGAATTATTTAGAATCATTGGCAATTCAGCAAATATAAAAAAAATCTATTTTTCCCCCATTCAGTCCAGATGCAAACTGTTGGAGTAAACAGTGCTCTTTTTGTTGGAATGGACTTTGCATAGAGACATTCAATTAGTCAACAGTGAACCAAAACTGTATATGTAAAAAATACTACATCAGTGGTTTGTGTTTTAAAAATCTCGTAAAAATAAGCTGTATCTGCCGCCAAAAAACCCTCCACTCAGATGTATCACAAGAACAATTTGCCAAACAATCAGCTGAAGCAGGAGGTTCCAGTTTTTCAGAGCTTTAGGGGTTCCTGGCAGAGGGGAAAGCTGTGTTGTATAGATGCAGACAAGTACAAGATAAGCAAACTTCCCACTTGCTGCACTGTTGTTGGTTTAATTACCCTCCAGTGTCTATTTGTTATGGCCCCTTGGGAATTCAGTACGGAGGATACAAGTTTAAGTCAGACTCTGCTAGTTATTAAGTAATTGCATGTTTTTGCAGAAAAAGAAAAAGTAGGATCTGGGTTAAAAGGGGTGAAAACTACTACAGCAGTAAAACTCAAAGGAAACATTTCTCTTTAAACCAGTTTCCAAACCTATGACCAGCAAAATTCCCAAACCAAAATACCCCTTTGCAAAATGAGTCAAAACTACTTAAGCATTAAACAATACTGTGTCATTTGCGTAATAGACAACTAACAGAAGAGCTTCTTGATACCTGCTTTAATACACATAGGCAAAGGAGTCTATAGTATGGTTTGAAAAATGTAAATTTCTGTTAACATAATTTCTGCTTGATGTCTTGTGCGATTGTGGCAGATTCTATAACATTTTGATGATTTTTCTTTTTTCCAATTATGAAGTCATATGAGGAAGTGCTGTCTATCTGGTGAAGTACTTATAATTTCCTACTCTTGAACATGAAGAAGTTGATCTTGTTATACAAGCAAATAACAATGCAATTGCTCTGCTAATACTATAGAGGTTTACCCTTGAGGGTGACATTATATTCATTTTCTCTCTGCCTTTGAATAATACTCCTGCTATTTCTTTCAGTTTGAATTTCCAAGTTTTCACTGTCAATATTTGAAAAGATCTTTTAACCATACCCTACTTTTAATATTTTAATTATTATTCATTTTGTGTAATTATTGCATTTGAATTTCCCATTTCACTGTATTTTTCTAGTAGTGTCACTGTGAAGGGCACTGTATAAGAGCATATTGTAAACAGCTGTGACTTTATACATAATTAACAGCAGAGGACCACCTCTTTGGTCCATGACGTGATGTAACTTTATGACATGCTTTCCTGATTTGCTGTCAGAGAAACAAATCTTTGGGGACTGGACTCAAGCTGTTTATTTTACTTTGTTTTGTTCTATTTTTATTTTTTTTACTAGTACAGTGGGGCCATGTTCTCAGCTGCTCTTCCAGCTAGTGTTGCAATATAGATACGTAATAACATTTATTCTCTTTGACAATACAGACTTCTTCCAGTTGGCTGTTGGTATTATCGTTTTTTTCACCAATTGTACCCAGGTGGCTTCCATCCTTTTCCCCTCTTCCGTATTCATTTTGTCATTTACAATCCTGATAGATTTTTAGTAAATGATTTTTCTGTGCTTAATAAAGTTCAGAAAATATCCCAGATCAATATAATATTCCATTTTTGTTGTTGTTTTTTTATTAGAAAATACATAAATAGATTACTAAATATTAAATTGAGATATAAAACATTCTTATTCACTGTGATACTTTATGTTGTTCCATTTTAATTCTCTTTCCTTGAAAACTTCCAATTGCTTAGGTTGGTGGTTATGTTCCTGAGAGTAACCTTACTCTTCTAAAATGGAAGAAGCTACATCAAGTACAGGACTGTGAAGTCAGTACCATGTAAGTAATACCAGAAAAAATTTTTCTTGGCAGAGTCACAGAGCAAATTACTTAAATTAGTCAACAGGGACAGTGAGTCTTCATTATTTGCTGTAAACCATAGTATAACATATGAAAATACTGCCTGCAAAGTCTCTGAAGCTGAGGAATATTAGCAGCTGAAAGCATTCTGTGCAACAGTGTCCCCAGCTGCTTGGTGGGTTCTTGTACCGTTTTCTTGTCATGTATCTGGCCACTTTTTGAGACAAGGGCTTAATGGACTGTTGATGTGACCCCTTATGGCTGCTCTTACATTCAACCCATGTCATAAATCTCCCACATCTGCCTATCTGTGTAAAGGACTGAGAGAAGAAGATTAAGAGATACTACGGGCAAGTTTCCCAGGAGTACACTTTTCTTAGTTTGCATAAAAGTTCATGTGAAACAAAGAGACAAAAGTGAGAAAGAAATTGAAAGAAGTATAGAGAAGACCCATAATGAAAGAAACGTGAAACTCAGATCTCAATGAAATATGAGAAGGAGAATAAGGTAATACCTTTCCAGAATTCTGAAAAAGCTTATGTTAAAATTTTTGGTATAAATACCAAGTATTTTCATATGTCTGTCTAGTCAGGTTGTCCCTCAAGAATATCTCCATATGCATATTTAATGCAAGACTAAAAGGAAACTCGGGATGCTTATGAGCTTCATTGCAATATAATTCAGAACTTTGGAACACATTTGTCTTCCATGGGCTGCAGTTGGATCTCTGCTCCAGGGGTCTGCACCACAGGCTGCTGAAGAATCTGCTGTGGCACCTGGATCACCTCCTTCCCCTTATTCTGCACTGATCTTGTCTGCAGGGCTGTTCTTCTCATGTATTCTCATTCCTCTCTTCTCTGGCTGCAATTACTTCTGTGAAACAATGTTTTTTCCCTTCTTCTTAAATACATTACCCAAGAGGTGCTGCCACCATCGCTGATCGGCTCAGCCTTGGCCAGTGCTTTGGAGTCAACTGGCATTGGCTCTGTTGGACACCTGGGAAGCCTCTGGCAGCTTCTCACAGATGCCACCCCTCTACTCCTACACCTCCCTGTACCACCGTTACCAAAACCTTACCATGCAACCCAAATACAGCACTTCAAAGGGAAGGATAACTTGAAGGTAAGTGGCATGTGGAATTAAGTACAAAATGGGTTTACCAAATGTAAGTCACAGCCAACTGACCTGATAGTTTTTGGGAGGGTTTTTTAAATTATATTAGCTGCTAATGCAACACACTTGGATCCTAGTAATGATCTTCCTGAAGTCAAATGCTGACATCAAGTAGACATCAGATGGAGCTGAATCAGCCCCAGAGCATGTTTGACATAATCATGGAGTTCCTTCTGTTTGTCATTAACAAAAATAAAATTGTCAGGACAGTTTGCTCTTTTGCTGCTGCTGGTTTCATTTGCTTTCTAGTGTTATGTTAATAAACCTTTGGTCAGCAGATACAGGTTAGTCCTCTTTTAATAACAGCAAAACTTTTTGACAAACTTTTTTTTTTTTTCATGCAAAGTTACATTTTAAGTGCTGATTGGAAACCACATGAAGAAGGCAGATATATATTTCTTAATCTGTAAATCTGCAATGCTGCTTTTTGCTGACTTTTTTCCCCCTCTTGCTTTTGTAACTAGCTAGGACATTAATAGGACATATCCTATTAATGTAAGACTCTGCCCTTCCACAGATTCTTACGAAACTCAGATGACATCTGAGGAGTAAGAAGTTTGATACTGTAGTTTAACTAAGGTCAGTTGGAAAGAAAATGCAAATGAATCTAAACGAAATATGGGATCTTCTGGTACTAAAAGTCCAAACTTAATTGCTTAGGTTCTTATTAAATGCCCTGAGACAGTCTTGGAATATTACTTTTTATGTTAAGAAAACAAACAAAACTTTCCTCCTTTATATGAGAAATTAAGTCTAGTTTATCGTGTTCATAAAGGCACAACATTACTGATATTTAAGACTGAAATTCTATTGAACAGTAGGGAATTATGGCTGGGTTTAGGTATACAGACTGCCTGGGATTCTCCATTAGCTGGAGTAGTAAAGGCTTATGCTTTAAGGAAGAAAGTGTTATAACTGTGGATTCCAGTCACTCCTTCTTCTTTCTCTTCCTCCAGGAAGGAATAAAAACAACCACCATATATCCCTTTCATTTGATTAACTTTGTAATCTGCCATGCTGCAAGCACTGGGTGTATTCTTTGGAAGACTATCAGAATTATACAAATGCATTTCTGTTCACAGAGTATGAAATCAGATGGTAGCAACTCGAAAGAGAACATTAGAGAAGCTGAAAAATTGCAAGCATTCCCACCCATTTGAATGCACTGGCATCCTAACACAACCCACAGGCTGAAAAAACCAATGCGAAACAATGCATAAGAGCAGCAAACCACTAACATTTTCTGTTTTATGTTGGTAAATCTGTCCAAATTTGTTGGAGACTAGAAAATTAATCTAGAAAATAGCAGAGAAATTATCAATCCTGAATTAGGATGTTCTTTAGTGGGTACGTGTTTAATCAGAAACGAGACCTCTATTTGTTTATAGTTTTCTTTCCTCTCTTGATGTCAAATATCAAGATGGTAAATAAAATTTAAAAACAATCCCTCAGTAGCAGAAGTAATTTGTGTTCCTTAAGATTCTTATGTTTCAAGTACCTACAGGGAATGCTTTTCATTAGCTGAAGAATGAAAGAAGCGAATGTTATTCTGCATGCCCATGTTTGTCATTTGTTGATAAGCAGTCAAAAAGTCAATGTGACCCATATGGCCAGACTATGCTGCTGGACATATTTTTCCTAATGCACTGCAAATGAGATCATGCATTGCATTGCTAGCATATGCATTTATGTTCTTATATTTTGCTCTGTAGAAAATGATAAAATAGTATTTTGCAGATTAATGTAATAGACTTTTTTCTTTATTAGTCTTTTGCATGGAGAACATAGGTAATGTGATTGGTCCCCATCCTTCCAGCTATTGCCAGAAAGTTGGATGAGAAGTGATCATTATGAATTACTATTATCTTGGTTTATGTCCTAGACCACCATTTAAAAGGTGGATAGCAGAAGGCATATTCTAAGTGTAGTTGCACCTGTGATGTCATGCTGTACATGAGTCCTGAGTACTGGTGTCCAGTTTTGGGCCCCTCACTACAAGAAGGACTTTGAGGTGCTGGAACACCTCCAGAGATGGACAAAGAAACTAGTGCAGAATCTGAATTCTTATGACAAGCAGCTGAGGCAGCTGAAGTTGTTTAGCCTGGAGAAAAGGAGTCTCAGGGGAGACCTTATCACTGTCTACAACTACCTGAAAGGAGATTGCAGCAATATAGGGGGGAGGGGGTCAGTCTGTTCTCTCAGGTAACAAGTGATAGGACAAGAGGAAATGGCTCCAAGTTGCACCAGGGAAGGTTTAGATGGAATATTAGGCAAAAATTCTTCACTGCAACAGTGGTCAAACATTGGAACAGAATGCGCAGTGAAGTGGTGGAGTCACCATCTCTGGAGGCATTTAGAAGACACGTAGATGTGACACTTAAGGAGATGGTTTAATAGTGGACTTGGCAGTGCTAGGTTTACATTGGACTTGATGACCTTAAAGATCTTTTCCAAACTTAATTATTCTGTGATCAGATATAGGCATCCAATTAAGAGGCTTAATTTTAACTTAATTTAATTTTACCAAGTGGATTTGAAAATTGAACCTTTTAATTAGGTGCCTTAATATGGATTAGAACAAATGGTTCTTTTCATTCCTGAACAAAGTTTGATGGGCATTGGTGAACTTTGCCTTCTGGCATTTTGTATTATTACACAAGTATATGGAAGTGTGTGCCTGTACATCGGTGTTTATAAACTTTCCCCAGTGTGATCCCTTATAGTTTTGCAGGAGTTAAACATGAAAGTCTCATCAGTGGCAGGGATGGGGATGATTGAAGGTCAGTAAGTCATTCATATAGTCAGTGGCTTTCAAACTCGCTGAGAAAAACTTAGAGAAGGATGAAGATCTCAGAGGGCAGTGGGTAGAAATACTGTATGATATTCCAAAATTGGCCAAAAATTTTGATGCATCTCTTAGTTGTGTTCTACTTTGGACTAGGAACAAAAAAAAGCTGCACTCAGTTTTACTTATGCCTTTATGAACACTACTGAAAAATGCAGAAAAAACATAGATACCAAAAGTGGATGAGGTTCTCCCCTGTGCTTTGTTCCATGCAGAGATGAGATCTTGTCTTGTCTCCCCTTTTCATTCCCTTCTCAGTCTCTTAAGTCACAACATGCCTCTGAGAAGTTGGTTTTCCTTAATTCCCTTTACTCCTGATGTTGGTCTCCATTCTGTAGGTATGGCCTGTATGTCATATTCCAAAATGCATCATTTCATATTTCCCATAATTGAAATTAATATCTTCTGAAAGGATGCAGGTTACTTGGGAATTCAGGTCTGTCTTGAAAACCAGTCATCCTTGCTACTGATGTATTTTACTATACCTATTGTCATCATCATTATGGACTTCTGGAGTGTCCAGACAATGCTTATTTTAGTGAGCCTTAATACTGCAGAGCCCCACAAGAGTTATGTAATTTGATGGCTCTACCGTTTTAGTTTTAAGCCTTCTAAGGTGTAGTTCCCTTGTTCAAGATTTAAACCGAATGTAATGGGAAATGAAGTCAGAGATCTTGTAAAAGTCTGTATCTGTTTCATCTGTGCAGTTACTTTTTCTGTAATAACCCTTGAGAAGGAATTCTGTGTCTTTGATAAGAGTTGCTTTTTAAAACACTCTCAACGGGCATTTGTTACCTCGCTAAGTTCAGATGTCAGCTGTCCATAAGTGTATTAAGATAGTCTGCAAACAGGGACTAAGTGACACAAAGCACTTTTCCAGAGGTTTTAGATTCACTACCAAGGATTCTGAGATTCATTGTAAAATATGTATGGATATGAAAATTAGAAAAGGCAGAGGATTCTTTATTAAGTTAATCCACATAAGTTTTTCTTTAATGCCTGGAGTGCTGTCAAGCTATCTCACCTACTGGTATATTGTCTTCTGTGTACTACATAGTGAAGGAAGCCTTCAGGGATTTTNTTCATTTATCAAGATTTCAAGATGAATTAAAAATATATATCTAATTTTAATATCTATTGAAGGACTCATTAGAAATATTTTTTCTTTTTAGTTCTTAGATGTTTCCTCACATTATCTTTGCTTTCTGAAATACTGGATGATAAAAAGGCAACAATCTGAACTGCTGAAAATTTTATTCCATCCATCTTTTAAACACTTTACTCTTTTATTTGGTTCTTTGCCTGTGGCAACAAAACATCCTTTACAGTTTAAACTGAAAACTTTGTTTCCAAAACCCCCAGTTGTGATATGTTGGTTCAATAGTTTCACATTAGTCTTTTGATAGCATATTATCAACTGTATTTGTCTTCCGTTGAATACTCTTTGCTTTCATGCCTCAGTTGAAGATGTTTTGTTTTCCTTTCTTGCTTCCAGTTTCCTGTTTTGGTGTTTTATAACTCTGTAACTAGTGTCAAATGTTGGGAAATATTAGTACATACTCCCCAAACATATTATTTTGATTTTATGCATGATAAATTGCTTGCTTTCTTCTCTTCTAGATAAATATGTCTTAATTTTTTGTCAAGTTAAAATGCCAAAATATGAACACAAGATTTAACTGAGAACTCCCACATTTAATACAACTGGACAGTAAGTTTTCAACTGCTCAACAAAGTCTGAATAGTCATTAAAAGCATCATCCTTGTCAAATTTGCCCACTTATGCCAGTGAAATAAGATCAAGTATTAGTAGATTTGGTTTGTTTTCTCTTTTTCTCTTGCCAGCTCTTTCTCCTTTCCTTATTGTGCCATTGTGTTGTTTCCTACCTCTTTATTTTCTGCCCTTACACTATCAGAAAACTATTTTTTGGATTCATGCTCTCCATTTTGCACTTTCCATTCTATTTTGTGTTTGTACTCAGCCTCTTAGTTGCTGAAGTTTGGACTGATGGAAGCTGCTGAAAATAGAACATTCTTAGATGAAGGTCAGCGTAGCAGATGCAATGTGCAGCACAGGAAGAAGGGACTAATGTGGCAAAAATATAACTGTAAGAGGGAGAGGGAGGGAGTACAAGAAAGGTGAGAAAAACAAGGCAACCTTCTCCACGTGTGCCTTCATTAAGTCTGGCTAAAATTCTGTCTGGCATAAAACTTGAAGCTTTTGGAACCCATGTTCATTCAGCATTGGGAAAAAGATAGAAGTGTGGATAAAATAACAACGACCAAGTGTGATGTTCTAGAGAAGAGCTAAACAGGCCTTATTCTGCAATGGAGCAGTGATGGGCTTTTCCTTGTCCCATTCCTTACACAGTTTGGACCACTCAGAGGTTGCTTGGCACTCTTAGCTACAGTGTTGATTTTATAATTTTTTTTTTTTATTTACACAAAAAAAGTACATCTCTAGAAGATGAGATGAACTCCATAATGTAGGTCCCTAATTTAATTCAAAAAAGTGCCATGAGCCATTTTTTGAGCGGTAAAACAGCATTCCTACAATGAACAGCAGGAAAAAAGAAAGGCTTCAGTTCTGGCATTTTTTTGTTGTTTGGTATTTAGTCTATTAGTAGTAGGTATGTTAATAGTCTATTTGTAGTAGGTGTGTTAATAGTGGTAGCACTGAGACTTTTCTTAGTTCAAGTCCCTCATGAAGTTATTAAAGAGGCATTGACTTTGTTGCAGTTGCTCTATATGCTATGGGTTTATTATTGGAATACACTGGTTAAACAGTGTAGCATTCTTTGTGACCATCTGTTTTTTAAATACTTGCTCTGGATATATGTATATAAATAAAAAGTAGTATCCTTGTTAACTAAATATAAAAACCAAATTCCAATGCAAAAAATGATTTTCACTTACAGTTTTCTTAGTGTATGTCTCTTACAACCCAGAGAGACAGACCTATTGTTTCTGTATCAGTATATGGCAGATAAATACTCTATTATGCAGCCACCATGCATTCTTTGACAGGTTGTTGCAATCCAGTCATGGAAAAATTCATTGCATCCAGCCATATGAATAATTCGCATTTAGGAATATGCACCTTAAAAAGAAAAGTCATGATGTCTCAGATTAGTTGCAGTTGCATTGTCTTGTCTACTAGTTTTACTTTTGGAAGGGCTGAATGTAAAGGCTTTTGATTTCCCAAAGTGATAGTGATTCTGAATGCCTTGCTAAGAGTCTGCAAGTTTCCAATGTGGGTCACATAGAAGAAAACTAATTTTCTTCTGATTTTCAGACAATCAAGTCCACATAATTTCTCTGCAAACACACTGAAGAAAACAAAATTGGAGAGAGTTTTTCACTTCTTTTCTGCATTTTGCAAAAGGAAAATACTTTTCTTAGGGTTTTGTTTTTCTCCTTTTTTTTTTTAACATAATTACATATTATGAAAAAACTATTGGTGCTAACGAGTTATTCCCAGAAAAGATGGATAGGGCGAAATCTTTGGGTGAAGAAGGTTTTATCTGAATCACAACATTCTGAAACAATCACAAATAAATTCCTGCACCAATCTCTGACAATGACTTTGGTTGTGAATTTCATGTATTTTTTAAGCTTTCTGCCAGGTGTCTCTTAGAAGTCGCTAGTAAGTCACTGTTTGCTCCTACTCAGTTTCTGGCTAGTTGAACAGGACACTGCATTCAATGGAATGGAACAGAAGAACTGAGTTGAACTGCTAGTGATTTTATGTTTTAAATTAAACACAGATCATACAGAATGCATAAGTAATTCAAATGGTGTGTATTAATTTTTATCTATAAATAACCTTGAAAAATAGATGTGTTTCCAGTTTTATTTGGATATTCTTGGCTTGTGAATATGCGAATGAACATGTCTTCATTTCATTATGGAGCCTTAAGTTTCTTAATTATACCCTCCCCTTAATATGTATAGGCTGAGGGAGGTTTTCTGTACTCTATCCACAATAACATTGGAAGGAGATCTATTGTGACTGAAACTGTCTGGGGCAAAACAATTTATTGCCACCACAAAAGTACTATTGATGCACCAGTTGTAAGGAATGAAATTTTAGAGATGTCTCCTGGCTATTTTCACCAGCCCCAGAGTTCAGGAGGAGGCTAATGTAATACTTTCATTTATTTTGGAGGAGCAAGAGAAACTGAGGGTAAGCTTTATTATTATTGTTATTTTTATCATTGATCTTCTGAGATGATGAGAAAAGCTATGCTAAGCCTATAAATTATTGAATTTTACTTTCAAGAAGATGCCTTTTTCAGATGATGTTAATGGATAGCTCCATGAGATAACGCAAGCATCTTCAAATAACTATTTTACTTTATTGTTTATTTAATGTTGTTGAAAAATTAGTGCACTTTGAAAGGAAGTGTTTGTGAAACCTGCGTAGTTAATGTGAGATAATGATAATTGCACTACTTTCCATTCACAATAAGATTGAGTCTTCTACTTGTTTATTTTTTATGGTCCAGTAATGATCTCCCAGTGTTTTTAGGTCAAAACCAATCTCAGTTCCTTTCAGTCCGCTTTTACTGTACATGCAGCACCTTAAGGTCAAACCAATCACTACCACAAACTTCAGTGAGAGTTAAACGAGTTTTTATGTCTGCACATTTGTATGTCTGTTCCGTTCCACAACCTGCTTCCACTTTCTTTAACAATAGCCTCCATGTCTGGGCCAATAAGCTAAAATATAAAAATATCTCAAATTTAAATGATAAAGGCGTGTCTACTTCACTTTTTATGTGTTTTTTTTTTTTTTTTAAAGACGATTTCAGAGCCTTTTGCATTTACTTACTGTAAAAATGTTCTCTTCAGCTATAGTTAATTTTATCATATTGGTTGGAAATAGAAAGAAACTAACAAACTCCAGATTGGTAACACTTTAAATGAACCAGCAATGAGCAATTAGAACAAGATCACAGGAAAAATGAGGAACTCTGTTGCTCAAGTTATTACAGTTTTAATAAAATTCTTCGTCAGTGTAAATTGATGCTGCTACTTTGAAGTCAACAGATCTATACCATATAACTTAATACAGGCAGATGAAATAATTGCTTTCTATATATGAAGTGTCACTTTAGAAAAAGTAAACAAACATAAACCCATCTATTGCACAAAACACCCTATCCCCAAAAAGCTCGCTCCCATCCCTCTTTAAATTGCTGGTTTAATTCTGAAGTGGTCTCCAGGTCGATGTCATGTACTGGCTGCTCTCTACGTGCCAGCACTGTGAGAACAAGCTTGTGGGTCGTCTCTGACCTAAACATATGTGCATGGCCCCCAGCCTTGCTGCCCACAGCGCTCCACAAGCTGCCCCATCTGCAGCAGGGAACAGGACAAACTCCCACCTCTGCTGGTTCCAGGTGCTCCCTTGTGCAAGAAAGAAGCTGCTGAGAGGACAATTTTAGTGCTTTTGGGTGGTGACCAGCCCACTATGTTTTAAAGCAACGTTTCAGTGTGTATGAATTCCTAACTATCTGAAATCCTTTTCTCTTCGCCTGGCCTTCTTCTCCAAGGCCAAGGTAAAACTATGGTCATTAGTAGGTGAAAGACAAGATGATTGGCTTAGTGAGTTAATTAACAGCTATACTTTCTTCTGGGATCTTGTTCTGGTTTTGAGACGTGAGTAACTTGGGTGCTTTCCCCATATGAGATCAGGCTTCCCTGTGGTCTGTGTGCTACTCACTGATCACATTTTGCTTTGTGTTTATGTATGTAACATTCCTCACTGAATCTGTGCAGTATCATGTCCCACATGTCAACCAGAATGTTTTCTCAGTGTGGGAAAATAGTGGAAGAAGTGGAGATTGTTGTTGGATTGTTTTGGATTTAATGTTTATAGCAGAGAAACCTGAGGTAAATGTTATGTTACTACTGGGCTAGCAGGTCACCCTGTTTTTATCAAACTGCTGTTTGCAATGTGATATGAGCCATTTTCTAGCTCTTGGGACAGACAGGGAGTTTAAAGATAAGGCTGTCCTCCACCTTCTGTCCCCTAATGCAATGTATTACAGAGACAAATGCACATAAGGGAAAGATTTCTGACCATGAGCAAGAGGAAGCATATTTCAATGTAATTAGAGTTCATCAAATCTGACAAAACTGTGTAGACCCTTAGAACTAATGTTCCAGCTGTTTTCTCTGTATTGTACTTTTTGTTGTATTTCATGGACACCCATAACTATAGGTAACAAAGTTTGTTTAATTTATACTGGCAACACTGAGTGTCTAAGGAGTAACATAGTGGTGACGAGTGAATGTCAAAATAGCCAGAGGTTTGTTCTGGTTTGGATAGTAGTAAAAAGTACAGATGATGATCTGAACATGTTGGATCTCTCAAAACAGGCTGGGGACCCCAGTACAGAAGAATTTTGGCCACTGTGAGAATTAATTTTGAGCTGGATCGAGCAGTGCCCAAGGCAGCTAAAACCAAATGGTAGCAATCAGCAGCAAATACAGTGAGAGAGAAATCCAAAAGCTACACAAGTAATGTAGCCAGTTTCACTTCAGTTTAACTCTGGCATGTTTTTTCCTTATTGGCTCTGAAATCTCTTGGCATGTAGGTCAAGATATCCAAGCAGTCTGAGCAAAGATTTGCTCTTCATCTCTTTGAAAATGCATTGTGCCTGCAGTTAAGGAAGTTCAGCAGAAACCTGCATCTTCAAACTGAGTCCAGTATCAAATTCTGGCCCGTTCCCATCCATACAAGTTCCACTAGACCAGGTTGCTTCCAGACATCATGCTCCTTTCAATACCTGAAAGCACCAGAGGAGAGTAATCTGCTGTCCAGTGTGGAGCTCAGACACTGGGGTGGGGAGCTGGCTTGTCTGTGTAGCAAAGAGAGCTGGCATAAACTGTTTGAAGCACAAAAGTAGTGAAGTTACAGGATGATAAATAAGGAGCTTAACTGCAAGCTTCCAGATGTTTAAGCGATATGTATTTTAAAGAACAATGTATTTCCAGCCTTAATTCTGTTTTACCTAAGCATTTTTCTTAAGAAATGCCTTCATTTATACTAAAATGCCTCTTAGGCACTAAAATGGCAAAAATGACTGTATAGTTTGTGCTTCTAGATATAGCTGAGACCTCAACTGCACCAGAATTTCACCTGAGGTTGACAGCCCTTTAAGAAGCCTGTTAAGAGCCTGCAACATCAGTGAGTGCATTCCATGCCTGACTAGTGAGCCTTTTAACTTCTCGGCAAAACCTGGGCTTAAAAAAGAGACTAAACTAGATTTCATCGGAGATACCTAAAGAAACTACACTTTGAAGAAACCTTTTTAGAGTGTATGATACTCAAGGAAATAAATGTTATTTACATATGGTAGTTTTTCTATAATGAAAATTAGGATCAGGAGTTCATTAGCAATCTGATTTGTCAGTATTTATCCTGTATAGCTCTGCTGGCAAAATTCTTTGACCTAATAATTCTGCTGTTAATTCCTGGGTGAATTAGATTTATTTTTAAGTGTCAAGTAAATTGATCGCCCCTTTCTTGGTTTTAATACAGAACTTTAAAAATTGCCAGATGCTGCTGGTGTGTGGTGGTTTATGAGGATGCTTGTCAATAGCCTGAGGTAGCATAAAAATGCAAAGTCAAAGAGGTTATTTTTTGAATGTGCAATGTGTTGTTTTGTGTTTGACATTTATTTTAAGAGAAGCAATGGACTGCGTGAGAGCATTTTAAGTTCCCACCTTTTTTTCCTGATAGTTTTGGGTTGTTGTTTTTGGAAGAAAAACTGTTTGGTTTTTTGGCTTTTTTTTTTAGAAAATGAGTGATTGTCTGAAACTTGTCATTGATCCTCTTCAGCACTACAGACCGGGTGACACTGGAGGAGGAAAACAGGTCTGTAGGGCAGCAGTATTACTTCTGCTTGTCTGTAGGTTAAGAAAAATATTCTCCCTATCAGCCCTTCCTAGCTGGCAGAGATATTGAAGTTGTTGGCAGTGTTGGTTGATGCTCACTGGGAAATCACCACTGCTCAACAAATATTAAATATATGATAGCTGTCCTTCGGGTTTTTAAAAAATACTGTAGAACTTGGGCTGATTTCTTAGACTTCATGCAGCAAATTTGGTTTTAGTCACTTGAACCATCTGTGATCCTTGAAGGAAAAAAACCCTAGTGACAAGTTTACAAGTTGAGATGCTCATTATATGCCATAATTTACTTCCATAATGGAAAGCTAACAGATCACTTGCCTGAAGTTAGGCCCTTTAAGATAAAAGCAAAAGTATTTTTTCAAAAAAGCTGAATATTCAGATTGTGCCCATGTTTTAAGTGATGCAGAAGTTGCCTCACAGCTGTATTGACACAATGCACTGCTGTTTTTGCAAACAAACATGTTCTCAAAGGTAATTTTTTATCTCAGACTGATAAAACACAAATATGAAAAATTTAAATAATATGGCAACGTCTTTAATTTTTTTCGGTTATGGCAGGGAAGCTCTTGAACCCTGTGCCAATCATTTCACCTATATCCAAATTATTATTTTTGATGGAAGGAGTCCTTTGTGCCCATTGCAGGGAAGTTTTAAATCTCTTAAGTTCCTTAGCCTTTGAATAAGAGGGAGGATGGCAGAAAGAAGAAAGAGAGAGAGTATAATTTTCAGGCAGCACCCCCAACTCCAAACTTGCACATTTTTCAGTGTCTTTTAATTAAAATTTTGTTTGTCTGATTGTTTTGCGATGTGTCATCCTCTGGACCCCGACTAGATGGGAGATATTTTAAATGGAGAAGTGCCTTTCCTTCTCTCTTTTACAGAAATCCAATACTGGTGTTAGGAAACTCTTACCTTTTGACTATGGAATTATTGGCATGGCCTCATTACAATGTGTTGGAAAGGGGTTTTACAGTTGTTACATTTAGGGATTTTTCTGGTCCCTCCACTTCAGGGGAGGAAGTGAGGTTGCTCAGAAAACTTGATGACTGCAGTGGAGAAACTGGTGGGGAAAGTCCTGATCCAGTTGTTCTGGCACATGGTTGAGCAGTAAAGGATGCAAATGAGACATTCCAAGAAGAAGTGATTAATTTGGCAGCATTCATGTGGCTAGGTCTCAGTGAAGAGAAACAGACTTCAGAAGGCCAGAACAACTAATTTAGTCATGATGAATCTTAAATAGGTCTTCTTTTTCTATTAATTTAAATGCATTAAAGAAATTAGTATGTCTCTCATATATGTACCTTTTTAGCAATGTAAAACCAATATCTACATTTTAGATACTTAATCAGGTCATATATTTAACTGAGTGGTACTACCTATAGAAAAATTCATCTGTGTTATGTTGAAAAGTGGGAAATTATTTCTCACCTAGTTCTTTATGATGTAAACTGGCACAGTTTAATGAGGGCAAAGGAAGTTATCCAAGGACTTAAATTTGGCTGTACCTACAATAACAAGTGAGGCAGACCTGTAACATGAATTTCAAAGCTATGCTTGAGAACATAATTTATATGCACCTGCATGAACAAGAATTTTTATTTCCAACTGGCTGGTTTTACGTTCACAAGCTGTTCAGTGATTGTTCACTGACCTGTGTGGTCCTGTTGGGAGATGGCATGAAATTTCCGCTAAAGCTGTTGCTTACTTCCAGGAAGCTGATCTGTATTTCTGAAAATATGAGACAGATCCTGCCACCCTTGGAGGAATCTGATTTTTTGCCTGTCAGTAAAGTAAAAGATGCCATATCTTGCTTAGGAAATAGCACTGGTGGTTTTTTCTTTCTCTTCAGAGCTACTCGCACTGTATAGCTGTGGTTTATTTATTTGTCTTTATTGCAGTGGGGTTGTGATTTGCCTGTATTCTGTACATCCAAAGTATATCTTAATTTAAAGCTGAATATTGTGCTTTCTTTTTGTCTGAGATTTGACGTTCTTAACTTTGCCTGGGATTTAAAAGGGAGGACAAATGCTACTTCATGAGAACCTCTGGTCTCACATCAGAAACCAGAACCATCCCTAGACCGCAGGCTTACAGCTCATTTAGTTCTGGCAACTATGTAACAATGCCAAATTAACGAGCTATTCAAATCCAGGTCACTGGAATAACCAGCTAACATTTTAGTAAAATTGCAAGCACTATCTATTTATCTATACATACCTCTCCCCTCCCTCTCCCCCAATTTTAGACCCTTTTTTGATTTTTATTTGCTAGCAAACTTTGAATATTTTTGTTTAGTGTTTCACACAGCTGTCACATGGAACTGCAGCATACTGCACTTCGGTATGATCACTTTAAACAATCTCTGGTTGCTAGAGACAAAGAAGTTCTGAACCACAGAGACACAAATGTTTAATCAAGTAAGTGACACCGCTTATTCACAAATATCTTGTTAGAAAGCTGGAGAAAGAATGTTTATTTTACCACGTATAACTTAACTATACAGATAAATATGTGATTTCTACTGAAGTATGATCCTCATGGGAGCAGAGTTTTAGGATTTTGCCAGTAGTCCAGAATAAGTTCAGTTAGTTCACAGACAACTAAAGTAGTAGTAGGTCAAACATCCTTTCAAAGGATTATATTCTTATTACATATTCAACGGTAAAAATTTTGAAATCATGTACTATTCAAATCTCTGTGTGTTCAAATTTCTGATTTTATTGTATCTTGCATTCACTAAAACTTCACTAAAGAATGATTTGATAGAAATATTTAAAAGCTACATTACTATTATCTAAAACCACTGGGCAAAGTTCTCTTAGTCTGAGATGGCCATTTAAGATCATACAAACGGGATGAACAGGTAGAAATTTACAGGGATAAAATTGGAGCATTTACTATCATATGCTCTGTTTTTACATTATTGTAATAGGGGAATATGCCCAGTTGTAGCTTTTGAAGGCAAAACAAAAGGCTGATACTAAAAACTGTGTTTGTCCAGTAAACATGTCTGGACCAGAAACGAAAGGTAAGACTTGCCACAAGCCTTAACTGGATTGTAACAGGCTTTTGATCAAAAATCCCATATATCTTCATTGTATTTCTGGGCAATTATACGTTGTCTTGTATGAACCTGAGGCCTTCAGGTACCTGAGGTTAGGGAAATGGGATTTCTGTCCAACATTATCCTTGGCCAATGCCACCCACAGTGCGCTGCTGCAAAATAAACTCTAAAGAGGATCCTCCAGAATTTTGGTGAGTCCATTTAATAGATCATGTACAAAGGGAAAAAAATTCCTTAAGCCAAAGGGAAGGGATAGAATGGAGTGTGTGGGTTCATCTGGTCAGAGTCATATGAAACTGTGTTCACCCTTCATTTTACATACCCTCCATGTGTTGATATGACATCATTCCCTATGAAGTGAGGAATACTGTGCACACACAACCATGAGTTTGTATAAGATGCAGTGAATATCCCATGAGAGAGGGAACATGACATAATTTAAAGTTGGAACCTGGAGTGATTTATGAAAGTCATTGTCTTACTGACTTAGATACTTTCCATATGTTGTTGTAGAAACTTCATTTTGTATTTTATGTGTAAAACATGTGTAGCAAATTAGTTTCAATAGAACTTTTTTTCTTTAAAATGTTTTGGTTTTGAAATGTTGATTTTTTTTTTATCACTAGTCTGTGCTATTTCACTATATTTTTATTGAAAGAACATTTAAAAGAGAAATATTTTGAGGTGACTGTTACAGCTGAGTGTGGTGGACAATAAACCTGGAAGTACTTTTGATGCTAAAACATCCTATTGCATTGGATTTATGGCTTGGCTTCTTTATCATGCTTAGCTGATACAGAGTATGCCCTGTATCATGCTTGAAGCCCTGAAGGTACTGTCCTAGTATGGGAGGAATAGAAGAATTTTTTTTCTCTTACCAGCTGTAGCCCATTAGAATTCTATCTCATTTTATTTTGGAAATTATTTGAAGATGGGTCTAGTTACACTAAAATTATGTGATGGCAATATGATTTTTAAAAATACATTATTGCTTGAGGCATTAAAAGACTCCATTTAATTTATTATAATATATAAAATACGTTTATTGCAAGGTGACTTTATTTCAGTGGTTGCTTAGTAAGTGAATGGACATTTATTAATCAAATAAATCAACACCACCCATGGCAACTTGCCCCAGAAGTACCTGCTGAGGAGAGATGGATGAACAAAGCATGAGGAAAAGATTAGCTGGGTTTTGCTGTGACTTTCTGCTTGCAATTTTCTAGAATTTATTCATTATTCTGCATTATTCACTGAACAGTGTCTGCAGGGTGGTGTGTCTTGTATCTTGTTCAGAAGCAGTTTGTAGTGAGTATTCAACACAGACGTCAAACAAAGATTATATGTCATTAATATGGGGGCCAAGTTTTGTTCTTTGTGTATGATCCCTTACTCAAAAATACTTCATGGATGATAAATGAGGCTCCTAAGTGTTACTGTGATGCAAATTAATAATAGCATGAATTATGATAATCCTTTAACTTGATTGTAGACCCTTCATAATGAGCTTTGCAGACTTCAGTGGTATTCAGACCAAACATTAAAATAAATATTTCAGCATTGACATTTGGAACTTCCGCTTTAAAATACATTAGGCACACATTCTGTACTCTTTTTTGAGAAATCTTTGTTTTGATGTCTTTGTCTGTCATTAAAATTTTTGCCAAGGTATCCGTGGAAAGTGAATTGTAAAGATACAAATACACCTGAAACAAATGACCCAAATATCATTAGAAATTGTGAATTTTCTTTTCCTGCAACTGCAAACCAGGATCTATGTTTTTAGACCTTGCCCACGTACCTATCTTGTAAAGCTTCAAAATGTGAAGTTGCATAAGATAGCAGAAACCACACTCATCAGTACCAGAATCTCATGTTGCAATTGTTTAAAAGACATTTTTTAGGAACATAAAATACCATCAATGCTGAAAAACAGTAATAGCAACTCAGTTCCTTGATTAAATGAATCAAAAATAAGCATGCAACTGGAGCAACAATTGCATTTCTTTGGTTTGTTTCTTTCCTTTCTGTGCACCCGTGAAGCTGCTGAGGGTGCAGAGGGCTGGGCTGAGCATGCACAGTAGCTATCATTTGGACATCCTTTATGGTATCCTCTGCACTCTTTATGTATCAGTCCCCCATTGGTCTCCAGAATTCCACACTGTGTGAACTTGCTGCTGGAAGGGCAGAACAACTGTGGCTGTACAGCTTTAACACCTGCTGCAGCCATGAGTGGTTTGCTGGATGAGCCCTCCCGCAGGTAGGACAGCATGTTCCTCAGCTCTCCTATCATTAGCCAGAGGCACTGCTGCTCATCCCTGAGGATTGCTAATGTATCTTTTGGGGCTTCAGAAAAGCCAGTCAGACAAATAGGTATTTTCCTCAGAGCCTAAAGGGAAGAGCAAACAACTCTTTCTTAGGCAACTGTGGAGGCAGTTTCTACATGCATAGGATACAAGGCGAACTTGCTGGGCAGTATGACGTTTATCCGTGGGTTGGGAAGTGAAACAAGATACATAGAATTCTTCCACTCACAGAAGAGGATCTGTGGTGAAAACATGAAGTGAGGGGACAGAATACTGACTTTCAGACTAGGTATTGTTTTTATAGCATAGTCGTCTTTTACTGTATTACTCTTGCCTAAGGGGAAGCAGTCGTGCGTCAGTGCTGGTGCTCAAACCTGCTGACCACAGATTAAAGAACTATGAGAATGTCAGTCAGCAAATTCAAAATGAGTCTACGGTTGCCTCTTCCAGGTTTATCTTGGTGCTTAAAACAATTTATCATCAATTGCTCTCTTCTGCTTGTAGAAACATTGGAAATCCCATCCCAGTCTACCTCTTATTCTCTCTAATGTCAGTCAGTTTCACTGCTTTTCTCTTCCTGGATGATATGGCTAATTAGAGAAATGGGAACCTATACATCACAACCCTGGGACAGCCTCTTCCAAGCAGCCCTTTGTAGTCAAGGTCTGCTCCTCTTCTTGTCATTAGTTTGAACTTACCTTCTGCCTGATTCTTCTTGTTTCAACAAGCTCTGTGTAATTCCCTTCTTTTTCATTGAGGCACATGGGCATCAGTTTTTCTGACTCTGTAATGGATCTTCTTCATTGGACTCATTCAGGTTCTCAGCTGAAATGCAAGTGGAAACAAAATGCATCTGCAGCGTGGAGTGATTTCTATTGCCTCATCTGACAAGATGGGTGCTCTGTTCACCCGTGGAACTGGTAGTCATTCTTCGAATACATTTGCTTCGACACTTCGTTCCTGGAATGAAAAAATAATGTAAGCTGGACAGGCCGGCAGAAGGTTAGCTTTTCCAGCCCCATGCCCGTGTGGCCATTGCTCCGTTCAGAGAGGGCAGTTGCGTCTGCCCTGCGTTTCCCCGTTTGGTCTCCGGGCGCGCCTGGCCCCGCGGCCGCAGCAGGTGGCGCCGGAGTGCCCGGAATGCGCCTCTTCCCGACGCTAACGCGGGTCTTCATCGCGGGCGCTGCCCCAAGGGGGAGGGAAGGTGTCCCGGGAACATCAACGTCTTCGAATGCAAGGAGTTTAAAAGCGGAGTGGTAGCCCACGAAACGGGAGGGACGGGGAGTAAATTATAAGAAGAAAGTAAGTTTTGGTGTCAGTGAAGTTAGTTTGGGTATAAGCGCTACTATTTCCTTGGAATGCCTGTGATCCAGGAAAGGTGGTGATTACTGTTCTCAGCAGGAAGCCCTTTCCCGAATAAGAAACTGGATACCTAACAAATACATTAAAATATAACAACAACAACAACAAAAGATACGGATGTGAATAAAATCAACACAAGGAAATAACCAGCTTATGGATGAACAGAAGCAGTTGGTGCCTTTTACACAATAGCCAACAGTATTACTGAATTACAGTTTGCTTTTGATGTTTTCTCTTTTTTTTGGTTATTCAGCTCTCCTGTGCCAAGCATAAAAGAAATTCGGGAAGGAACACACTGCTAATTTTCAGTTCAATCTAGCAACAGCATGACTTCATTTTACCCTCTTTATCAGAACACAGGGGTTTTGGCAGGAATTTTGTACTGACTGCCTACTCTAGTGACTAAAACAGAGTTAGATAACTGATATTTAGGGCCCTAATACGTGGTTTGCAGCATTAATTATACAGACCTGATAGGCCTTGGCTCTGTGCAGCTAATGGAGAAAGTAGATGCAATTCCTCAGGCACAGGACACTGTGCACAACGAATGCAGATTTCAGAAACAGTTTTTTGGTCCCAGCCTTCTGTTCTTTGAACTAGCAGCCACTGCCTCCCAGTGTTTGGTAATTGCCTCCCATCTTTTTATAAATATGTTCTATTTCTTTCCAATGTAATAACTGGTGGGAAGCAACAAATGGTAGTAGAGAAGCTCTAGGAGAATGAAATTAGGCATTTCAACGAAATAGAGGTGAAGAGAAAACAAGACCTATCTTTCTAGGTCTAAAAAAATAACTTTCAAGCAAAGTCAATGACAAAAACACTGACAGGACTGGACATCAAATGTCCCTCCCAGTGCTATTCTGAATATTTACAAAGCCCCTGTAGTCCTGCTTCCCCTTTGTGGACTTGGTGACTAAGAAAACTGGGAAGATATGAGTGCTATAAAGATACTAGAGATGAAGTTACTCCTGTGCCATTAGCCATAATAACAGAGGTAATTTCAGTTATACAATAAATAGTGCATCACAGGATTATTGTAAATCGAGATATAAAAAGGGTGTTAGAAAGAATTATGTTTAACCATGTTTTGTGACTCTGTCAGGGTGTATTTTTCTGGTATTTCAGAGAGATTTTAACCTATGGTTTCCCTGTCATTCCTGTCACTAGTGCTGGTTTCTAGTCATATAGTCAAATCACCAGAAAACAGGAGAAATGGGTAGTAGAAACCTGCCAAGTAGCAGTAAGAGGGTCTCTACTCATGAGTGACAGCTGAATTCAGTCAAGAATCTAACCGCTAGACAACCTGTCTGCTGAAATATTTCTTCTTTTCTCTTAGCATTGTGTAATCACTTCTCACTGAGAGCGATTTAAGGCCACTGAACACTCCTCACCCTAAAGTCTGATTTTTTCTTTCCAGAAGTATATCAAATATCTTATATATGGCCAAACACAGTTACAAGATTTGATTCTTCTGTTACTTCTGGTCTGTGTACTTCTGCACTGGAGACACACAGCTACATTTTTGTATCTAACTTTGCAGTATGTGCCCCCTGTGTACTCTCTCATGACTTGGAAGGGAGGCAGCCTAGTGTTAGGATATTGGACACTCTACTTGAAGGGACATGGTCTGGATCCCAATTTCCTGGCTGCATTGTTGACCAAATATATGTTAATGAACTCACCAGTCTGTTGGTAACAAATTATTCTTTATCATTCTCCTTTTAGAGGAAATGGAATGAATAACCTTTGCTTTTCCTTTTCTGTATTTTAGAGAACAGGCTTAACAGATACTCTCTGTAGATATTACCCTTTTTCCTGAGAAGCTGCAATATAGTAACATGTCAGAAGCAGTGGTATTTAAAATCTATTTGTCAAAAAAAAAAAAAAAAA
>VWZG01003528.1:266223-286705 GCA_013396735.1 Grallaria varia | reverse complement strand
AACAGTGGTATTTAAAATCTATTTTTAAAAAAAAAAAAAAAAAAGGGATGAATCCTCATCTATTAACTTTGCTCAAAGCTCCTGCTCAAAAACGACTTCATCCAGAGCCATAATACTGAATTAATGGTGTAAATATAATTACAAAATATACAACCCCCAAAAACAAGTTCAAATAAATGACATTGTGTATGCTCTATTACTGAAAGGATACAGAGTAAAAAAACCCAAAACAAAAAATCCATGCCTGTTGTTTATTGTTAGTGTACATCGCCAGTCAAGAATGGTTTTAGTATACAGAAGGTTCTAAGAATAAGTGTTAATAAATTCCAACTTAAACATCAAGTCTGTACCAAGGAAAAAATAGTATGCTATGGTGCACAGTTGAAACTCTGAGTTTACCACAAATCCCAGAAGCTCACATTCCCCTAACAAATGCTTTCCAGCAAATACCAAACAAAAATAACTTTTCAACAGAAGAAGTCTCTGGAGTGTAGAAAAATACCAGCTCTCTTGGGACAGTCATGCAGGAGAAAGTTAGTAAATAGTCATCATAAAACCCAGCTTCTTCTGTGGACTCAGCCAACAACCATCATGCCTGGGTGGTGGCGAGAACAACAAGATTATTTTCATTTTCTCTATGTGACAAATTCCTCTGTTCTCCAGATTAAATGAAATAAAGCCCTTCACTGCATCTGGTGTAATAAAATTATTCTATTACCCCCTTCTAGTCCAGATGAGGCAATCAGAAATGAATACTTTTCCCTTACAGCTGCTGCTTGTTCTTTTGATCAAAATTGCTCTGTGTTCTTAGTGACTGTAAATCTGAAGGAGGAAGTGTTTTTAGGAGATGGAATAGACGTGCATCACCCTCTTTGGTAAGCATTCAGGGCTTTCTGTACTCTGGGGATTGCAAAAAAACCCTCTGCATATTTCTAGGTCTCAGATGTTGTTCTTTATTAATGCGTTTTTCCACATCAAAATCTCCAAGCATATCATGGATATTATTCAGCCCAAATGAATTCATAATTAAGAGTTCAAACAATGCAAAATCCAGGATTTTTTGAGAATTTTAATAGATCTCACATTACTAGGCTGTTACCATCCCAATCCAAAAAAGGAATGAATACTTTTTAAACCATTAAGGCATTAGGGTTTTTGAGGAAATGGAAAGCACCCATCCTATCTAAGAAATCAGTTCCACAGAAATTGTTCCATTGTCAAACACTTCTGGGAAAGCGAGTCCATTAGTTTGTTGTGGGTTTTTTTAAGTTAGCAGGGTCTCATCAAGACAGCTTCTTTTTTTAACTGTGCATCATTATGTATGTTATTTCAGCATAATGTGACCCAGAACATTCAGATAGGGTGTATTGATGGCAAGTGCTGGCACATAGGCTGCATTCCCAATTTAGTGCATTCTTATTTCTAAACCATTGGTGGCCATGACTCTTTCTTCTTACTATCTGCTGCAATTACTCCTCAAGCTATTATCTGGTGCTCTGCCATCTCAGATACTGGGAACATGCTATGTCTGAATGGAAGCAGGATCATGATTGGGCAGGAGCCTTGAAAGATGAAGATAAGGAGACTTATTGCCCGACATAGCCTCATATATTCATAGTGGATAGCTGGGATTTCATGAAGTCCCAGCTTAGAAGGAAATTTTAAATACTTTTGCCAGGAGATACACTTAACCCAAATATCCCTTTTCAAGTCCAACCACTTTGAATAAGGAAATTCAGACCAAGCAGGAGCTTAACTCAAGGCAGGAAAGAGCAGTATTTGAGGATCCCGCAGTGACAGTGAGCGCTGTATTCCTTAGCGATCTGTGAGGTAGAAGAACTTTTCCCGCAGAGTCTTTCACAGTCTAAACAGGGAAAAAATTGGTTCTATGACATCAGACCTAGTCATCGTCCTGGTCTCAAGAATTCAGTTGATACAATTTTCCATTTAAGTCTGTAGGATCAGGTGTGCTTCACCTCTTTGTGCTCACAGACTTTCTTGGCTAATGCTGGTCTTTTTCTGCATATGTCTCTTGAGATTTTTATCACATCACTGCAAAGTTGCATCCTACATGTTTCCAGCTTATTTGTTAAAGGAATAGCTTTAAAGCAAAGTTATGTGCAGGTATTTCCTACTAGCACTTGTGAATACCTGTGTCTATCAACAATATTATCTTCTTTTTTGAATTACACTCATGACATTTGAAGTACACATCAATACTTTTATATTTCTGTGTACAAAACCCCCAGCTAACTATTTCTAATTGGGTCTGTTCCAGATTCCCTGTCAAAAAAAATCCATATTCCATAATTTTTGTCACATATTCTGTAACAATCCACCTGCCTCCCAGGCAACAAAACTTCTTAAGAAGTTTTTATGCATGGATTTTGTTTTAATATTTCATCTCTCTCTTACTATCAATTTGAAAATCACATTGTTGTCTTTTCACCTCCGTGGTTTTTCAGTTAACCTCTAGTGATTAGACGTGTTTCATGAGTCTTACGCCTAGAATGCCAAGGAGGTTCCTCCCTTTTCTGTGCTGGGGAATGACTTTTACCTGTGCTTTCCAGGAAGAACAGTTAAGACTGTACCTTCCTTTTCCTGCTGTTCCAGAAACTAACAAACTTCTACCGGTTTCTACTGCAACATTGTTCAGGGTTAGATACAATTAAAAACAAGGATTATGGAACAATTCACAAGTTATGGAATAGTTTTATGGACAGTGGTATCATAAAAGGGGAATATTTAATCCTTACTCAGTTTTCACTATTGTTTGTTAGGGTCTTCTGTAGAGCAGAAGAGGAAAAACACTTGTTGAAAATGACAGTGGAATTGCAAGAAAGAAAAACTTATCTGAAGGCTTGTAGCAGGTAGACCAGAAACTAAGTTCATCTTGTTCAAAGCATTTACTAGATTTTAGGATTATGGTGACTACGTGTTGATTGTGACTAATAAATATGGTAAACAGGAAATAAATTGAGATGTGTATATTTGTTTTGTGGTATCTGATATGAATGTGTGTTTTTATTTATAGAGATGCGTACAGATTGATGAAAGAAAGAATAATATAGCTGCTGTCCTGTATGAGATGTAAACTTTGCACATGGAAGTAATGAGGTTAAAATGATTAAGTTGTCTATATGTTACATGGACTGTATTTGTAAGAAGTGTCTTGAAAAAGCACGGGCATCTGTAGCTAAGAAAGTTTTATATTTGCTGTGTTATTTGCAAAGAGTGTAAAATAAATGTCTTAAACAATTTAGATTAAATTAATCAAAAAGAATAAAGAACTCCAAAGGAAATTTTTTCATTAAAATCAGCACAATAAAGATTTCAGGCAAGAAAATGTACTACTGGCTGCAACATTAAATTATAAAAGAATAAAATTTCCTGCAAAATGTACTGTTAAAAGTCTGTTATGAGACAGCATAACGTTATGTGAACGCTACATATTTTTCTCCTCAAAATAAAGCAGGTGCTAGTATAAAATACTCCTTTGTCTGGCTCAGGCAAAATGTCAGTGAAAAGATGGAAAGCCCAAATTCAGCTCAGCTCAGCTCAGCTCAGCTCAAATTTTTTGCACCTATATGATGTCCTATATTATTATTAATGATCTGTAGTTAAATGAGTTTGCATCCTGGTAAAATGGGCTAGGGGGACACATTATTAATGGTAATATCTGCACAAAAATGTTTTTGGGGAAATCGTTAAGGATGACATGATATTGGAAATAAAGAAAAAGGATAATGACTCCTTTTTTAGTGGGCAGTTGCATGCAAGAACCTAACTTGTCATCACTGCTTAATATGACAGAGTTGCTTGAGTATTTGTGTGCTTGGGAAAAAAAATTGTCCTTTTCTAGAAATGACATTTAAGGATGAATGTGCTCTATTTTACCATTGTAATGTTTCAACTGAATGAATTTACGATTTCAATGGGATCTGAAAGGCAAAGTCACCTTTACTGTTAACTGAGATTCAATAAATGTACCTTTTATGCCAGAAGACCCTTCAGGGTAAGGGAACGTTTATTGCTTGCAAATGGCCATAGAAAACTGAATATGTAGGCTGACACAAAAAGCTTTAGTCTGTGACAAGAGAGTTGTTTTTCTACTGCACTGCAGGTGATGTTTCAGTGATCTAATCTGAGCATCATTAGCGCACGAGAGAAACTTGGCATCTTTCAAGCATCTTTAGTTTTAATTTCTTCCTTTCTTTTCTCATCGCTATGTATTCCTGCAAACTTGTTTATAATCTTTTCCTTTATTCTAGACCATCTGATTTAGTCCTGGAGATGTTCCTACAGTGACAGGTAGTCAGAGCCAAACATCAGGGAGGTGGTTTTGTGAGGCAGCAGATGACGAGGTAGGCAGTGGTTTATGTGAGGACAATACTGCTGAAGGCAACAGATGAAGGCAAAGTGCAATAGAAATCTTGTTATATTGTGTTTTAGTCTCTACCCCAGGAGCATCCCTGGCTATTTTCTGCAGGCACATTTCTGAATGCTTTGTAGAAGAAAATTGCAGCTTGTCCCAGTGGCCAAGGACAAAGAGAAGACTAGAACTGAAGCATTTTATTTGGCTAAGGAAAAAGGAGGGCCTCTGAACTGGCACGAGGTACCTGCTGTCTACACATGCCTGTCAGAAGTACACACAGAGAATTTGCTGAAAGCAAGAGATGGCTGGGGTAGTAAAAAATTCATGTCACGGCTGCCTTCTTTCCTGTGACTTGACTTGGTAGGACAAGCTGACTGCTGCACATGTGGAAGAATTTCAGGGGCATTGCAGTTACTGGGAATATTGCTGGAACACACAATCCTGAACATGAAAACTAGGAAAGCATAGGCTAATCAGTGCAATCTTATATTTAGAAGATGTTATCTTTTATATGTCAAAACGTATTTGAAAATGCCTTGTAAATGTCTTCACAGACTAGAGTTTTACCCAGATATTACAGGTAAAAGTGCTTTTGAGCAAATCAAATGTAGATTTTTTTCACTATTATTTTGGTCAGAACATCTAAAAAGCAGAGGAAACAGAGGGTTCCTTGGACTAGCCAGAGGAAGAAGAGTTGTCATCATTCTCCTTTTGCCAAATAGCTCACCGGGTAAGGAATGCTTTGAAGATACTGTCTCCTGCAAATGTGATGTAACCAGCAAGCTGAAGTAGGCTGACCAGATTACAAATAAACATCCCTTGAGACACTGTTGCGATTTCTGGAGTGTAGAAGTGCTGTGATTACGTCCTAGTAGGTAATACTGGAGAGATGACCCTCCTGCACCAACATGCTTAACCTTTCTGCTCAATCTTCTGCCTCTCTTGGGGACAAATAACTCCCATGGCTTGAAGGTTTGGGTTAGGACGATGAGGAAAAGGGGCACGTGCTCTAGTCTGAACATAAAAAGAATAAGATGTTTACAGGACAGCAACCAATGCCCTGCGAGTCACCTTCTGGATCAGGCTGGATAGGTTGCACCTGGGAACAAGTGTTTCCCATCTTCCTTCAGGACTTTCAGCTGCAAGCCCCTGCAGCCAGCGGTGTGGTGCAGTGTCCTGGGGGAGGCTGAGCTGGGAGGAGAGGCTTCACATGTGTGTCAGGAGAGGTCTGTTGGTTTTTACTTTTGCTTTCTTTTAATTTTCCTGTGATTTCTGTGAGGTTCTGTAAAGGTGGCTGTTTCTCTTTGTGCCATGGAACTGAATTAAGAAGCTGTCCTTAAGACTTGCTGTAGCAGGACAGCAGAAAAAGGGACTTGTTTGGCCTAAACCTGGATTTTTCTATGTATTTCTGAAGTTCGGGTTTTGTTCTCTTACATCTGGGTAAATTATTTGGGCCTTTTCAGTGTTTGGATATAACACAGAGGGGAAGTTAGCCAGACATTATAATTTATTTCCTTTCTCGCCCCATCTTTTGACATTTTTAAAGTGATTGACTGGAAGGTGTTTAAAAAGGATGCATTAATATTTAACTGTGCTGCAACTAATAATGGATGTTTTTAAAGTTTTCTTTCATTCAGACTGGTCTGGAGCGCTCTAGCCGAGTTTATTTTTGATTATAGAAATTCACTTCAGTTAAATCATTCTTTTATCAGCAGGATCCATCCACATTTGGTTAGACTAAATTGCTCTAGAAACCACAGTGTTTTTTCCAATTGCTTTGAATCAAAGTTGCATTAACAAAAAAAACTTTTGCTGGGATTGGGCTGGATCTTATTAATGCAAAAAAAATTGTATTAAGGAGTCTTTAATGTGTAGCTGTGGTGCTGTGCTAGTCACAGCTTCACCTCAGTTTTGAGGAAAGACTTCTGATTCTCTAGTTTTCCCACTGACAGGCTTGTTTAAGCTCATGACCTGAAAGCTTCTACCTGGTCCTTTCCGACTGTCACTCTCTTGATCAGCAGATTAGTTCTTTTGGTACCTTACAAAGCCTGATGCTTTGGTAGGTAAAGTTTTCAGGTCAGAAATGAGAAAAATCTGTCTTATTTCTTTAAACAGCTGCATTTATGTAGTTGATACATCTGCTTTTACTAAGTGGCTTCATACTGCTACATAAGACATGTTACAGTCATTTTATCAATCTTTCATGGTACTTGTCTTATCCTGTAATTGTATATGCCATCAAACATTGAGGGGGTCTTGAGGAGAAGGGGGATGTTGCAGAGTTGTAAAATTGGGGTGGCCTTTGGGTTTTTTGATGCTGGGATATTATTTTGCAATTTACTGCAACGGTAGAAAGGGAGGTGCAAGTTGATTTCAAAGTCATTTTCTGTACAGCCTTTCCAGACAGAAATGGTGAAAGACCCCAGGGCCAGTGAGAAGGACCTCTGAGTGACACTAAAAAGGGTTTAAAATGTATCTGTAACACTACAGTCCTGTATAGCATTCTGATATGCAAAAAGGTGATAAAAGCCTTCTGTAAATTTACAAGGCTATTTTTCAATGCCAGGTCATGTTCTGAATCCCTTTGCTCCTGTCAGTGGCTGCATTCAAGTATTGTGATGGATTTGCAGGACTGCATTTCAGCTTTTGAGAACAAAAGCTAAGTGTCATAAATCAGAGCGTTCCCATGGTTGTGTATTTATTAGCGTATTTTCTTCTAAAGTGTTTCTGTGGTTTTGGGTAAACGAAGCCGTGTTCTGGTCTTCATAAGTCTCACCTGTCTTGGTGTATCTGATTGATTACTGTGTAAGAATGTATTAAATTGTATCTCATGTGTTGCTCCTGCTGGCAGTCCTAATTTTGAAAATGCAGAAATTTTTTACTGCTCTGTGGCACTCCTGATCATATGTTATATCTATTGAAATGATTCCTCCCCCTTATTTCGTAACAGAGGTTCCTGCTTTAATTGGCTGAAGTACTGAATGAATGCACTGTACCGATTTTTAAAATGTATTCCAGGTGAAAAATAAATGACATTTAATCTCTTTGAGACTGTATCTGTTGTGTATTAGTAGATTGAATTTGGGGTCTTGTCATTCAAAAACTATTTATAAAGTATTACATGTTAGCTTATCCTTATGGACTTCTGCTTCAGCATAAGTAATCTTTGTCATAGCGCGGAATGTCTGAGGCTGGTGCTCAGAGAGAGGGACATATTAGATGGAAAGTATTTAAAAACACTTGCTTTAAAAATATGTATTGTATATTGCTAAGTACAGTCCTCTTATTTCTGATTACTCCTTTTAATGTAGGTTTGAGGTTGGGAAGAGGAATAAGAATCACCATACTCTACACTTCATGCTGACATGTCATGTTCTGTAGGCACTGGCTCTGTTGTAGGTTAGCAGTGTCATGTGGCCTGTTACTCTGGAGATGAATTCTGTTCTCCTGCGAAACAGTCCCATATCATGTTGTATTATTGCATAAAAAAATACATGAAGTGCAATTTTCTCTGTGACAGCTGTAGCATTTCTAAGAGTTGATCAATTTAGATGTAGGAAGCAGAAAGCCCTGTGTTCAAGGAGATTGACTGGGGTATGGGAATGTTTCTTGTGCCCCCATTATATAAAGCATGTGTTGTGGTTTTACTGGGAGTTGATTGAAAGAGCAGATCTTCGCAAGTGAGCTGGATCTGGGTCTAAATGGACAGCTTTCAAGAGAATACACATGGCACGGCACCTGTAGAGCATTGTTCTGAAGTTTTCTCCTAGTTTAAAAAGATCAAAATGACTATTCCTCAGTTTAAATGTAAATATATCTCTATTTTCTTCACTCATTTGCACAAGTTCCTGTTAGTTTCAGAAATTATCCATATTGCTGCACACCACGACTCTGAATCCACCTGATTCCTGCACCCACTTTCTCATATGAAACATCTGGATCCAGATTTGGACCTGAAACTCCATGATCAGAGTCACAAATTTGAGCCCTAAATTCATATGTATGTGTGTATATATATATATGTAAACACGAGTGTTTGTGTTCATATGAATATGTGGACTTCTATACAGGTGCATACGGTACTTAAAACTCTGTCTAGGAGAAAAAACCCCAAACTACTTCTTCAGCTAGATTTGGGTATGCCCTCCTGTGAGCAGAGAAACTTATAGCTCATGACATGTCTAAACTGTCCAGTTTATACGTGCAGAGCAGCAGGCCTGCAGCAGAGCAGACTGCAGCTACTGAATATATGCTGGGGTTTTGCCAGCCTGCTTTGCTGCTGTGCTTTGCCAGTCTGGCTAGGATAGAGCTGGCTGCTTCAGGTACACCTAAAACACATCTGTCAGAGCATTGACAGGTTGTTTTGAAGTTTCCATGTTCTAAACTCTCAATATTATATTAATCCTTACACCACCAAAGACTGGACTCAGCCTTGAGACTGAGTGTTTTTAATGTGTCTTCCCATTATCTGTGTATATGTATCCCCAAATAATTTCATCTGCCTTCCAGATGTTTGCTCTTTTTCTGAGTCATGAATATCTGTCACTATGTGAACCACCCTTAAGATACAAACTCTCACCCCTCTGGTACTGACTGTCTCCTTCAGCTCCCTGTCACTCAGTCCTTTAGTGCCAGCACAGGTCATCAGTGTCCTATGCATCCACTGTATGGAAATCACCTGAAGTAGTTAGGATTAACTGCTTAAAAAAAACAAAAAAACAAAAAAACAAAAAACCAAAAAAACACAAAAAAGGATAAATTGCCTTGTTTGATATTGTTTTTTGAGCCTCATAACCAATGATCTCCTTTCTATGAAAATGTTCTTCTAGGATAGTTTTGAATGTGTTCTAATTAGGGAGTTAGCTGGAAAAAAAAATCTCATGTTCTATTAGAACATCTTTCTTCCTAGCATTTTTTAATGTCTGCTCTCAAACACAGCCCATCATGATTTAAACGTGCTCACAGGGGTAGAAGAATATCAATAAGGAAAAATAAAAGCAACTAAGCATGAGAAGGTTGGCCAAACAGTATCCAAGACAGACAATGATGGCTTTGTATTTGCTACATGGAAATTCCAGGGAGGGTGAAGAAGACTTGGATAAATGGGAACCATAACAGGGAAAAATGGAACTGAAATATTCTAGCCAAAACGTTTTGGAGGGAAAAAAACAAAAACAAAACAAATGAGTCCTCGTGGTATGGGAAAAAGAGTCCTAGTGGTGAGTTATATTATATTGTGGAATACTTTCTTCTGATGAAGTTCTGTCATTTGAGGTTCTTCTTTTTCTAAATAATAGTTTAAAAAAACCTAGTATGTGTGAAAGAAATCTTGTACAGTTTGGGATATGTTGACTGAGTTCCAACCTTGCTCTGAAATTTTATGTTTGGAAAATCATTATTTAATTCAACCATTAGTTAGTGGATTTTCCGGCGTTCCAGATTCCATCAAGCCTGCTTACTACTCAGCCACAGCCAAACTCTTTTGCACTAGGGATGTGGCTTATGCAGAGATGCCTGAATTGTGTCTGAATAAAGTAGCGTTGTACCTGAGTTGCTGTATCTGCATTCACACAGCCTGCCTCCTGCCTCCCAGGGCGTCCCAGTTAACTTTGTCACTCCTCAGCTTCTGTGGGTGTACTGATGGGGATTCCAAGAAAGGTCAGGAATGTGTGCACCATTTGAGTGAACCGATGGCTTAAAATGGTGCTCTGAGTTGTGCCCACTTGTCATGACTGCATGTTAATGTGATCTGGTTTGATAAAATGATCAGTGAACTAAAATAGTTGAAAAAATATCTCGGGTCTGATACAGAGGAGTCTCCCTTCCATCCCCCACCTAAAAACAAGGTATTTGTTCCCCAAAAGTGACTGCCTGAAATACTTTACCACCATTTTCCTTAGGCCACATACTGTTTTTTTCAATTACCTGAAAGTGTTGTTGGTCTTCTACTTTGGTCTGTCAAGTTTAAAAAAACGGAAAAAAAGACATATATTATTTTGAATCCCAAATAGAAGGCTTCAAATAATAAGAATCAGTTCTATTTTCCTGATATTTCATGAATATTATCAGTCTTCTCTTTTTTGTCATGCTATTAGATGTATAGATGAACAAAGTGCTCTTGTTATTTGTCACGGAAAGAAGCTTGGTCAATTTGCTTGCCATCATTCTCACAGTGAATATGCAGCTTTTTATACATGTAAGAGCTTTGCAAATCTAATTCATGAGAGTTCACTATCGGTACATATTCAATGGTTAAACCAGATTGTGTTAATTTTCAGATCATTAGTCCCAATACTTGAGCTAGTAGCCCATTTTCAATATCTGCTTTAATGTTACTGGGACAGGTGAGCCTAACCCATGGTGTACACTAGTAGTCTAATACGGTCTCTACAAAGGACTTTTTTTCTGACTGTCTGATTAGGCTCTGTCTGAAGAGCTCTGCACTTCACATGTGTTATCTAGATGCTAAAGTAGGTAGTAGTTTCTGCATTTTAGGAAGAAAACTTTATNAAAAAAAAAAAAAAAAAAAAAAAAGTTGCCTGCAGTTAAACAGCAGTAGGCAGTAGTATGACCTTTCTGAAGACTTGGTTCAAGAAAACAAAAGAAAAAAAGTGGCTGTCATGGCAATAATATGATTGACTTTTATACTAAGGAAAAAACAATTTCTGTGTCCACATTCTGTGGGCTATATTTTTCTTTTTCCACTCACAGTCACGACTCACATGCTACATACTGTAAGCAGTCCAATCTCACTAACAAACTGCATTTTGGGATAGATCTAGGAGTTTCTTCTTCAAGGTCATGTACAATAGGAACAGGGGAATAAAGCACACTACTCTCCAGATGAATTTGGCATCTCTTCCTCAAAAATCCTTTTATTTTCCTTTGGACCCCCGTGAAAGTCAAGTTTGTATAATAATGAACTCCAGGAAGGAGCTGGAGCTCATTTGCTCTTTGAATGGTAGAAAACCTTTCATAATAGGTTGACATTATTCAGTGTGCAGAGAAACAGAATGGGTGTAAAACTGCTTTTTAAAAAAGTTTTTTTATTATTATTATTTATAAATGCTTCAGTTGTTTGTTGCCATGAGAAGAAGAGATTAATTTACAAATTGTTCATCTTTCCTATTCGCAGTTCCAGAACTTTGTCCACTTGTCTCCTGCTACTGTGTGCAATTACTGTGCAGGCTGCCAGGAAGAGAGACATAATTAAATAGTGTGTCCTTCCATTAACAATGGCAGGTCAAATGGAAAGTATTACTAAGAGAACATTTCCCAGCCATTCTTCTGTAGAACACACAAGTGTGATTAGGAACAAAACCAGAGACATCCATTCTGCTGCCTGTTATAGGGCACAGTTATTTCGAACAACCTGTTTAAGGTAAGAAATAATCCTTACAAGATACAGCCCACTTACGAAATGCAAAGCAGCCAGCCTGGAACTCTTGGATTCACCATGCTTTAATAATTAACACAGTGTTTAGTGTATGTCTAACCTTTACTGTGTTAGCCTTCAGAGCGTGTCTAGAGATAATAGGGTGCTATATTTGATACTTAACCTGACCGAGAAGGTGAAGAGGTGCAGAGAGGTCATCAGTGACTAGGATAGCAGGGGCTGGGACCAAAGTAGTTGCAAGGTTAGTAGCTCAGAAACATGTCAGTGTCACTCCTTGGCTGTCTTCTCCTTCTCCCTGTGGAAGAAAGTGATGACACACATGACATGAGGACTTGGGTGCCCTATGCTTAGCTAAACCTGCAGGTTTGTGTCATTCATAACTAACTAGAGAAATGAACCTGCAGCATGTAGTATAATGGACCTGTTTCTTCTAGAGTGGTTTAGCCCCGTGAAGGGGTAGAAGTGTTGGTAGAGGATGGATCGAGGGCAGCCCTGAGGAGATGGGCTTGGGTGTGTTGGTTGATGAGAAGCTCAACATGACCTGGGGAATGTGCACTTGCAGCCCGCAAAACCAGCCACATCCTGGGCTGCATCGAAAGAAGCGTGGCCAGCAGGTTGAGGGAGATGATTCTTTGGGCAGTTCTATATGCCTTCAAACAAATCCTATGGGTAGAAAAGGTAATAAGAATATTTGTGTAAGTAAAAATTCGTATCTAAATACCCATATGCAACATAAAAGGTTGTGGAAAATGAAATCAGAACAGTGCCTGTGGAGGAGCAATAAGATCTTACCAGAATATTGTCTTTTATGATTTGATTAAATCACTTATCCTCTTTTTTTTAAAAAATAAAATATTATTACATCATTTCATGAAACAAGAAGAATCCATTTGCATTCTTAAAAAAATATTTTAATTTGCACTACAGGTCATTATATTTATGCCCTTTTAGTTGAAAAAAGTAATCTGGTTCTAATTTTCTTCTTCTAAGACTTCCTGTGTCTAATGACTTAAATTACTCAGGTGACTTGATTCACAACTACCTCTAAGTATTTATTTTATTCCTTTGGCTAATTCATGTTATGTTGGATTAACTGACATTCCAGTTTGATTGAATACCACCCTAAATGTGTGGAAATGGCAACATTCCAATTTTTTTGGAAACAATCTCTCAGCATCACCTTTATTCCTTGAAAACTTTTATTACTCTATGGCAAACAGCTTACACAAGGCTTACAGCTTAGTTGTATCTTAGAAAGTCTGGTCCCCAATGAAAAATTATAGATCCCCTTTGCTGTTCAAACTACATAATTACCATCACACTAATAAAAATTAAAACTAGCAATGATTCATCAAAAATTTTTTACCAAAATAAAGGCAGTGCAGTGGTTTTCATTGTCCTTGCAGCTGTTGTTTCACTCTATTTCCTTTTTTTAAAGAATATTGTATCTGGAAATATGACACTAGAAGCTTCAGTAAGAAGTGACACCTCACTTATTAAAAATGTCTGTGCTTTTCCATTAATAAATGGTATATTATCTTCAGAACAAAATATGTTTGGATGAGTCCACATCAGAGGGCATGAATTATGAAAAGCCAAGAACAAACACAGATGCTTCCCTGAGCGAAGGGAATGAATCTAACACACTTATCTGATGTTTTCTTTCTCTTTATCTTTTGGTGCCTGAATATTGGTGTTCTCAAATCTGTGTTCTTGTCTTTGGTTATTGCTACAGTAATTGTTCAGCAATTAAACCGGGGATTGCTTGTCTTGTGCGTGGCTGGGTTGTTTACAGTTACTGCAGGGAGTTTTGATGAAAATGCTGTGGGTTTTCTACTCTTGTCATGATTGTGGGAGTACTGCTGTGAATGGGCTCGAGAAGCCCAGGGACTCAAACTGGACCTCTTCAGCAGGGCAGGATTGCTCCTTGGGTTCCAGATGCTTCACAGAAGAGTCTTACTGGGTAGAAAGGCTTGACTGATTTTAGTAGTACCACTTCCTCCTAGTAGACTCGTAGGTATTGAAGTATGATGTGTTTGGGAAAAACATGATGTGGTCCTGACAGAGAATTATCAAGTTCAGGCAAGATTCTAGGAACCTCTTTCACCAGACTGACATCCATTATGTTCAAGAAGCATGAATAAGTTGTATAATCTGTGGCGTTTTCAAATGGGCAATGCACTGTTTGGGTAAATTGTACAACTAAGGAGAGGTCCATGCTGTGTTAAGTACAAAATGTGTGACCAGCTGAAAGATCCATAAGGACATGATCAGGTTGAAAAATGTAAAAGGAAGAGTGTTCAGGGCAGCTTTCCCAACGATGTGAAGTGCTTATCAAATATCACAAAGGCAGCAATGGATTTTGCTCCTCCTGTTAGGTGCTGTCACTGCTCCTGCTGAAAGTGCTTGAGTGATGGTGTTCAACACTGATTTTGATGTGCTGGAGATTTTTCATTTTATTCTGATAAGGAAAGACCACTCAGAGAATTTCAGAAATAATTTGGGGTGTTACTTCACTTTTAGAGGTTCTTGCTGGGTTTGATGGTAGTTTGAGGGAAATGTGTGGATGTTCAGGTAGTGTTTGGGTTTTTTTCTTGCATGATTTTTCATGCATGCTTTAAGCCTGTCAGGGTAAACGCTTTTCAATAATATGTCATCTTTAAAAGTTATTTTTTAAAATAGTACTTTTTAATGGATTGATTCTGTTGTTTTACTAACATACAGGGTTATGTTCACACTAGCCAAGCAATGTACGTAGCATGGTTTTGAATCTTCAGTAATGTTTCTTAAGGAAAAAAAAAAAAAGTAGCACGATAATATCACAGAGCAGCTATTTCTCAAAAAAAAAGTATAATATCTATTTAGAGCTAAAACACCAGAGGAAAATTAATTGGATGAGCTCTGTAGGGGCACCTACAGCAGGTTCCTAGGGAAATTGTTCACAAATCTCTGTATTGCCACATCTTTCTTAGAGTAGATTCTCCCTCTTATTTAGGGAAAATCTGGCTGTGAAGTCAGTGGGAATTTTACCTCAGGGAGAAAATAAAGGATTGCATACTTGTATGCATGTGGATATGGGCACTTGGAAATTTTCAAGCCTCAGTTTCTGCTTGATATCTTGTGCTGTCGCATTCTTTGTATTGCACTAAAAAGTGTGACACCTGGGGAATATCCTTCTGTTGCCTTTAGTGTGTGGAATTAGTAATCCTATGTTTTATAATACAAGAAGTAGTGACAATAGGATGTGCTTTATGGGTTGCTAATATCTGTTGAAACATCTGTGCTTTAGAAAAGTTGTCTGAGGGTAAAAAACCTTACAAGAGAAGTCTTGACAATCATTTAATTTCAAGGTGTCTGAACATTTTTCTACTAGTAATTTATTAGAGGTGGATCTGAAAATCAAAATATTGTGTAAATTCCTAAGTGTTAGAGGATATATAAAGTGGTATTTGGCTTTTGCTGCTTAGGCTCATATCTGGTCAAATGTTTTGGAAAAAATTATTGGAAAGCTAAACTTTCTGATTCTGTCAGATTTATGTTCTGAAATAAATGACCTTGTTTTGGATAGTTTCAGTCCTGTGGCAGTAACACTTCCTTGAAAATAGAGCTGCTTCATTCATGAGGAACAGTGGGGAGAGAAATAAGCAAGCAAGCAGTTGGGGTGGGGGACTAGAAACAAGAAATGGCACAAGAAGCAGGAGTCACAGAACATTGCAAGCCTGGTTGGGTGTGCTCTGGGAAAGAGTAGAAAATCAAGACGTTACTGATATTTCAATATTTATGGTAGATGAATGAAAAGGAGCATAGGTCCAGAGTATCAGCATTATAGCTTGTACTTAAACCTGTTGTCTTGCCTAACTGTGGTTTTAGACTAGTCCAAATTGTAGTCTCATTTATTAATTTGTGTTCTGTGTATCTGTATGTCAGATGACTGACCACTTCACATGGAAAGCAACCCACGTAGAATATGGTTTTAGCAATCCCCCCAAGTAATGTGTTTCCAAAAGTTTTCACTGTTAGTCTTTTTCTGTATCATTTACTTTTTTAGAATCCAAACTAGCACTTGTACTGAAGGGCAACTGCTTGAAGTTTTCATTTTACTAAGTTCAATGGCATTTATGGGTCTGTAGATTCCACCAGTTGACTATATATTTTCTTTTACACATCTTTCCCATAAATTTTCAGAGAGCTCACAATTCTGGCAAGTCGGGAATGTGTCAGGCACTTTGTCCTTCACAGGGAGATCTCATATATGATAGCTGTTCTACATGTACAAAATTAGGACCACTGCCTTGACTGTGGTGTAATTGCAAACCAAATGTTTCTTTCTGGTTTTGAGAGCATGTTAAAATAGTATACATGGTTATAGGAGTGATCCCTAAAGATTGCTCCATAAACTTTTTGTTCCAGCCAGAACTGGTGCATCCTCTGTTCAAGTTCTGGCTCCTGCCGGTGGGGATTTTGTGAGAATCAGTGTAAGCAGCTGAAGTGAGACATAAAGATCCCTCGCTTCCTTCTAAGCTTTTCCTCAAACTTTTATAAAACTACTTGTTTCAATAATACACACACAGAGTTATTTCAAAGTTATCAAATTCAGCCCAGAACTCTCATTGTTCACCACCTATGAACATAACAGGGAATGCAATGTAGGCCTCTTTTGGATATTTGTAAAAGGCATTTATTGCATGGCACTCCATGACTCTGAAGGATGGACTTGGCACTAGCTACTTCTGTTTCACTTTTTGTGAGCTCTAGGGATATTTTATACTTCTTAGATAATAGATCTGAAACTCTTTTCCAAGGAGTTTTGTCAAGTAATAGCAGCTGAAGAACGAGTGGTCTTCCCTGTTTGTACTGTAGTTCACATCATTCACCATTTTCTATTGAATGTGATGCCTCAGGGCTTTTGATTTTTGATTTTTAAGTGTTGTAGATTTTAGAAGTTGTGGATTAGTAGCTTAATGTTTACACATACCAACTCCATCCTATATCAATCCCTCAAAATTCCAGTAGCTGTTTAGTCTTCATTTCAAGGTAGAATTGCAGAAAGACACCCTGAGGCCTGCACCAGAAGATAAGAACATGGACAGAAGGACCTCCAAATCTAGGACTTTGGAAGGCCTCCAAGGACCCGATGTGCTGCGAGGAAGACGGAGATGCTGAAAGAGGGGTCCCAAACCCCCAGACTCAATTCCCAATGGGGCGTGCCGGAGGAGGATCGGGGCAGGACTGATGGAGGTGGCAGAACGGGATTGGATGGACAATATTATAAAATCATGGAACCAGGGTCAGAGGACACATGTGTGGATCTGTATTCCTGGGGCCTGGAGGCTTGTTAAAGCTTCTGCTCTCTTTATCTTATCTCCTACTAAATTTGCCTGGAGTTTTTTTTCCTCAGTCCTTTAAGGCAACAAATGTGTGACTGTGCTTTTCCTGTATCTTTGAACACACAATTTCAGCTGAATGTTCTTTACATAATTTATTAGCCTGATTCTTTGTTTAGTTGCCCTGTGGAACAGGGTCAGCAAACACAATGGTAATGGCTCCGGAGGAATTTCTTTGACGACTGAATAGCTCCCTAGTAACACAAACCAGTTTGTGTGTTTCCAGTGCACAAGGAACACAATTCTATTAATTCTGTGATTCAGCTATTCTGTTTTCTGGAGTGACTCTATTCCGTAGCAGATTTCTGCTTTTAATTAGACATCTGCAGCCTAGAAGTGGATTAATTGTCCTTCTCTTTCCATTCATGCTTCCTAATGGATTTATATTAAATATCATAAGCTGATAATGTTTTTCCAATTGAATTTGATGACAGAGATTAACAGGTAGCTGACTGTAGTGGTACCATATAGAGTGACAAAAATTAATTTCTGAAGATATGAAGAAAAATAAAACACGCAAGAAATTTAGCCATGACTGGATTATTTAATGAATCTGATCAAGTATTGTTTCCTATTCTCCTGAGAATTATAACATGGTGTAGCTGCATTCAATATATGTATTAATAGCTTGTGCTGGCTGGTCTAGGGACATCAAGACACCACTATAGGCAGTTTAGCACGCAGCTGTGTTTTAAAATGTAAGCTATATGCTAGAATGTTTGAGTGGAATATCATATGGAAAATATTAAAGGCCTTTATAGAAACCTACTATGCTGTATCATTTAGAATAATTCTTTGTGCTAGTTATCTTGTGGAAAAAATTACTCATGCAAGTAAAAGAAATTAAAATGGAAAGGCTACAATTGTTTCCTTAGACAAGAGGGGAAGCACTGCCATAAAACAGTAAAAAAGCTTTCAGAGAGAGTAGTGCAACAAGGGCACATTCATGAAAATTCAAGGCAACAAATTCAAAATTGATGAAAAGAAATAGTGACAGAATGTGTGGTTAGACTGGGAACTCCACTGTAATAAGACAGGGAAAGAAGGAATTGAGTGAGAGTCAAAAAAGGAACGGAATGTTCTATATAGATGAAAAATGAATTTTCTGATCAGGTTTTAGTAACTGAGAAAGTTCTGTTCCCTGTTCCAGAGGTTATTTGCAATTTTGTATGAACGAGTAAATGGATGACAAAACCCTGGAAGCATGAACCTTGACTGGGACACAGCACTGCTATCTATATACCCAGCTATTGGGTTTTGGGTCTTTTTGTATACTAATCTTCTGGATGTGTCCTTTACTAGACAGAGGTCCAGGTTAAAAGGGTGGCTAGATGGCGTTTTCTTCTCACATCGGCTCCCAACTTAGGTGTTAATGATACTTTGCTGAGAGGTGGGAAGTATAAGTCTGAATACTCTCAGTCTACTAAGTGGATTTAAGACAGGTTTCCCATATCATTTGTTAACTTCTTTAATCTATGTTTTTTGGGTTTTGTTTGTTTTTTTTTTTTTTCCTTTTACAGTAGGCAGAAAGCACTTCTACAGAAAATATTTTAAATCTGTTACATTCTCTGAAGCAGCATCTTTTGCAGCAGGAATGGAGTTTAAGCTGTTGTGGATGAAAGGCCTCTCTACTCTTGATTCAGACAACTGAGTGCAAGAGAGGATGAAAAAAAAAATAAATGCAGAGTGTAAAAACAGCTCCTAAGTTTAGATTCTGTTGTAGAGATGAGCCAAAGGAGCAGGTGCTGCAGTATACTACCTTTGGGTGTCCAGGCCTGTTATCTGAGCTGGTCCATCTCGTGGGCAGAGAGTTATCCCATATATACTTTCTTCAGGATGTTGGACCAATCTGCTCTATCAGGTGCTGGTGACTGTAAATACTGGGGTACTGATCTGCAGAATTTTGGGACTGATCCTCCATTTCAAAATCACCTGCTAAGCATATACTGCAATAAATCTGAATTTAACCTTTTGCAGTTCATATACTATGACAATAAAACCACAAATGAAACCAAAGTCACAAACCAATTGTTTACTCTTAATCAAAATCAAAAGAAGGTGAAGTCCTTGAGATGGGATCTGATCCAACTTTCAACATACTTACTGGCAGTCTTTCAATTATTTCAGACACTCTTGTAGGACCTAAGGATATAAGAGGAAATAAAAGGAATAAGAGTAACATTTTCCAAAATAAAAATAAAATAAAATCCATATTTTAACATTTTAAGGTCTCTTCATAACATAAAAGCAATTATAGAGCGGAACAAGTTCAATAGACAATTGCTTGTTAGGATTCCTCCAGCGCAGTTAAGGCCGCAGCGAACTGAATAGAATCTCAATTCACTTTCTTAGTACATTTTCCTAGAACTTTTTTTTTTTTAATGTTAACTGTAAGCTACGAAAATTATAGCTCCTAGCTATAAAAAGCCTTCTATCAAACACTTCAGTTTTTACAACAGTGATGTCTTTTATGTAATCACCTTCCTCCCTGAGCTAATAGTTTGCTCATATAACAGTATTCCTTGATGGCCAGGGTTTAAGCACAAATACAAATACTAGAGACAGAGAACAAAAGGAACCAAATATCAAATTAATCAAACAGCCACGTGAACAAATTAAAAGCTCCATTTGGGAGTTTGCACATTTCTCCAGCCTCAGGGCTGCAGTATACATTTCTGTCGACACTGTTTATGTGAAAAATAGCACTGATATAGAGTAATTGCTGCAGAACTGTAGCAGTTACATAGTTATTTATGATAACGTAATTTTAATACTATATTCTTGTGAAAAAATGAAATGGAAAGTTTAAGATAATTTATTTGATTGATTGTGTTAACATTATACACCAAATTTTTTTGTATAGACTTGAGTGTCTGTAATCACCCAAGATTATCTGTTATGTTGTGAACCTCTGTCTGGTAAAGAGCATATTGTAAGTTCATCAAGAGCAGTGTGGGTGAGTTTGTATCCAAGACTGGTAGTCAGATTCCAGAGTTTCTAATTGTTCATCAGCTCAGCAGGAAATCAAGTTGGGAAAAAAAGCCCATGCCAAAACTTTACTCTTTGGTACAGAATATTTAGAAAGTAATGTTTTCTTTATGATGAACTTATTATTCAGCTAATTTTGGCTTTGTTTTTGAACTGTGTTAGTGAAGAAAGTGGTGTGTTCCAAGATGGGAAAAGTGGAACAGGGGTTGTATTTTTTTTTATTTTATTTAATCATCGGACCAACAGCCCTCAATCTTCTTCATCTCACTAGCCCCTCTCCCCCCAAAAACCCTCAAACAAACAAACAACAAAACCCACTTTTTTTTTCTTTTTTTTTCT
>VWZG01003528.1:204180-265417 GCA_013396735.1 Grallaria varia | reverse complement strand
AGTCCTTTTTTTTTTTTTTTTTTTTTTTTTTTCCCTAAGTGTAAAAAGTAAGAATATCACATTTCTAGTTTCATATTTTAGGACAACTTTTTAAAAGCACAGAAATTTTTCTTTCACAGTCTCCTTTTACTAACATTTATTCACTGAAGCACTCCAGAGACAATGAGAATATATATATGTGGTCATATATTTTGACAATTACATTAATAATACTGAGTATCCATGTAAAACTGAATTGGCAAAAAGGGGCTTATGTGCTGCTCTGGCTTTTTTTTTTTTTTTTTCATGGTATCACCTCCACATACCTGCTTACCATTATCTACATAGTACTATTTTTGCCCAATCCTGTTCCACTAATTTCAATCATTACTTGGCCAAGTGCTGAGAGATAAGGGAGATAGTTAAGACAGTTTGTCAACTATATTTTATTTTTGTCTATAGAAAACACTTGTATCATAGAGCATTGTCCAAATAGTATTAATATTATTTAAAAGCAGCAGGTTCATTATATTTACAATATATTGTAAACGCTGGCAATATGTTTTTAATACACAACGATAATATATCGCATTAGAAATTCATATTTCTTCCACATGAATACTTGAGGAGCTGAATGGACACTCTATACATCAGGACTCATCACTATGCACATTCCAGTGTCCCAGCCAGGCACATGTGTGTGATTTGGCCGTTTCCTATGGCTGTACTGTGCTGGGGCTCAGTGAGATGCACACGTATCTTGTGTGCTGTCACACTGGCTTTAACACACGTGTACCTACAGACATCCATCAGTTTCTGCTTAGCTGGCCATGGTGTGCTCTACCTTAGAAACATCCTTTGTGTATTTATTTTGCCTCTATGCGGACGGCCTAATTTGCCAGTGTTCCTTTTGGAATCCAAGTCCTTCGTTTTCTTTGCTTAAAGTGCGTAAAAATGCCTCCTTGTTCTGGAAGGAAGACGCTGAAGAGGCACAATGGTTCAGTTATTCTAAGCTTTTCAGGCGTTTTGTCAGGAGACACGTAGTCCGTTTGTAGTAAATAATAAGCAAAATGTTGCCCTTTTTCGGTTTGCACTCTAAGTGCAAGGGTTTTTATGCGTTTGTTCCTTGGTTTGAAATTGCTGAGCAAACATTTCAAGCAAAGGCTTTTGGCTCATAAGTTGTTTCCATATAATTTGTCTCTCACTATTGATTATTTGTGAATTGTGCCTACATGGATAGAGCTTTCAGAAAGTTTGGGAGGGAAATCAATGGTGTTTCTCAAGGTTGTGCAAGCATCGCTGAGCTGAACTTTCCCATATATGAGTATTTATGATTTTGATAACTTTGCAGAATCTGTGTGCATCTAGTGTGTTCTGGTTGACTTCATGGAGTTATAAGACTCTAATTTTTAAAAAATCTCTTTCAAGTGTGTTTTTGATGCTGCTGACCAGGGCTTAACCACATTCCTTGCAGACCAGGAATACCTTGTGGAAGTTAGTTGTTGAGACGGAAATAACTTGTGACAATGGGCTCAGAGAGCCAGGGGGCTTTGCTTCCTATCTCCAGGCAGGAGTTTTGAAGTAGTGGAAAATTAATAAAGGCAGAACAAAGAAGCCAGATGTTGTAAGAGGGACTAGAGGAGATTCAAAAAATGCTTTCAACAGGGGAGAGAAGATACAGGCATGCTCATGTGATGGGAGGTGATTTTGTTGACTAAGGACAAAAGACAGTGAGTTAACTGGGCTGAAACAACTCTCTCTTTCTGAGAAAAAAACCCCAAAGTATTTGAGATGATTTCACATCCTCTAGGGACTTTCTCAAACCCACCGCAGCAGAGTAAGGTCATAAAGACAAATGGTGTTTGGATCCTGTGTGGATCCAGTCTGGATTTCTGAGTGGTTACGTAGCCAGTGCCCTCCAAGGAAGTAAGTGGCCCAAATTCTCTTGCAGGCACAAAGTTCTAGAAAAATGCTAGCTTGAATTATGAAGTTATCTCAAGGACCTCCCTCAGATGGGATCTCAGAAGAGAATCCATGCCCCAGAAATGTTTACATTTTTGTAAGGACTGGAGTTTTGGGAGTTGTATGGAACCTGGTGATCTGCCCAACTACACATACATTACAACATTGTCAATTCTACATTACTTTTTATCCAAAAGTGTTTACATTCAGACATAGCAAGGGATTAACATGACTTAGATCTTCCATGTCTAGCCCAAGCTGACAGCAGGTCTAGAGCTGTGGAAGAGACTGTTTTTAAACTATTGTCTGCTTAAGCCAATTTCAGTTGTTTCATCACTGAATAGAGTATAAATTTTAGATTATTCTTTAGAAAAGACAATGCAGTTTTGGACCTGCAAGCTGATACCATCTATTATAGGTGCTATGGGTCTTGGAAGACATTTTACTTTGACATATTAAACTAATACTGTCAAAGTAATCCATGTCCATAGGCTAAACCTTTTCATTAGGTGAGTAACGTTTGCTTGTATAATTAAATTGGGACTGATGAATTTGTTTTTCTAGAAATTTTCAAAATAAGATAGCTTCAGAAGCTTCTGAGATTAACCCAGTAAAAGTTTTCAAATTAATGACTACTGTTAGAATGGTTAATGAAGACAAAAAGACCAACAAAATGGCATGAATTTACCATCTCTCAGATATAATCACTAGTGTATTTAGCAAGTAAATAAATCTAGGCTAAATAATTCACTGATGAAGTTGTAATATCTGTGGAACTTCTGTGTATTTATACAGATTGTAACATGAAAACAGTTTTTGCGAGCTGATACTAATCTGTTGGATTGTGGGAATGAATGTATTGAACTCTGTGAATGTTCACTTTTAACAGGTGAGAGAACCAGTTTTAAGAAATGAATGATTATCTCATGCACCTTGCAAAAGATGCAAATGTTACTTACAGGCACTTATGTGGACTTTGATATGAAAAAGAAAAAAAAATTTAAAGAACCATTCATCCTTTTATATAATTAGGTGTATTTAGTCTGTGATAATTTTCTTTAGTGTCAGGATATATTGTTTGTTATAATCTTATATGTTGAATGGTTTAATACTCTAACCATTTTAAAAAGCTCTCCGTCACTTAACAGAAACTTGTAAAACTAATTCAGTTTGGCAATAACTTTTTGAAATACTTCTCTTACAAATGTCATATTTCAATGGAGGTAAGAACTCTAGGTTAACTGCTCCTGTCCTATTGCTTTATGAAATACTAAATAGTAGTGTGTTTCCATTTTTGATGACCAAAGGGTACTGATGAAACACAAGACACAGAAGGGGTGAATGCACAGCTGAAACTGACAATTCAATTCAAACTTCTGGGAGAACTGGATTTCATAGGAAAGGACCAGTTTCTTTCCTCTCTTTTAAGGAGGTCTTGAGAAGTTTGGGTGTTTTTGAACCAGTGAGGGACTACGCACTTTTAAGAAGAGCTCTAAATCTGTATAGCTTGTATATTTTTATGATGCTAACTGGTATATTTATCAACTTTTCTGTGAGCAGCTTCTCACTGTTTTGGTCTCAGGTAACATACTGCCTACCCCGCATTGTATTATGGGGTCAGATGCGGAATGTTTTTACAGCATGCCATAAAAATGTGAATAGTTTAAAGGACTAATGGCTAATAGTCTGGGGGGAAAGGGGTGAGGAGCAACCCCAAGGCTAGTATTTTAGTGCTTTTCCAAAATGCTTACAAGCAAGATAGATGTAGTACAAAAAGCATTCAGTAGACACAGAATGTAATCTTGAGATGTTTCCATGCAAGACTGTTGTTTATGCATACACGTAAGGGAAGGTGTTTAGCAAAATTGGTTTTGTAAACATATAGCTATTATCTTGTTTTCTTTCTCTGGTGAGATAGGAGCCAACTGTGAAAATAGAGAATTGAATCTGCAATATAAAAGGACTGTTTGTTTAGAAATTACGGTGGTGCCAGTGAGAGAGAGTCTCAGAGTCTTTCTCTGTAGCATTTGCCATATAACAAGCACCTGGAAAGTTTCCTCTGGAAACCTTAGCTGTGAGAGGCGTAGGAATCATTCAGGCTCCAGTTCCTTTCAAATGCTCGTCTTCTGACTGTGGTGTTCCTCTTATAGCAAAGTTGAAAAAATAATTTGTGAAACTTGCAACTGAAGGACAGGGACTTTGCATTCTTCAAACAATAAAAAGAAAAGCATGAAATATTTGCACAGTTAATAAGAGCACCAACAATTGTATTAACAACAATAAAATATGTAAAGAATTGTATAGTTTTGCTTATGACAAGGGATAAAGGCAGCAACAACAACGTGTGAGCTCAGCATTTACCAGTGTAGCAGTCAGAGACACAGCTCCGGACTGTTGCCCAGCCTGTTGGTTGGGACTGTCATCTTGCTCCTGACTATGCAGCTTCAAAAATAGGTATTAGTGAGGTGATTTGTATAGGGAAGGTAGTCTGGTCGTGAATGTAGGATGATTTTGCTCTCAGCTATTTCGTGTGAGGTCTTTGAGCCACCCAACTATGCCACAAGGAAGTGAACCTTCAGATAACTATTACTTTGAGTGGCAAGGTAGGGCTGTTCTGAATTGAAAGGGCTATACACTAAGCTCTAGCCAATCACCTAAGCCCTTCAATCACTAATATCATTAACGAGAGAAGCTTTGAAGTAAATGCTAACTTTGGAAGTAGGATATGGAGGTGCTAACTGGTGACTGTATAAGATGAAGAATATTAGAGGACTTTTCTGTTAATTGTATGTTGTCTGCAGTTAATTAAATGACTGCTTATAAACTTGGGGACTCTTACCATAGCAGTAAACAAATCACATCCACCATTTCTGTTGGGCCAAGTACACCAGTCAGTGCTCATTAAAGAATCCATTACTGTGATATATGTTGTGTTAGCAATATTTATTTCAATATATACTTATTAACCAGTTATAGAAGACATAAACTGGTGGTAAAACTGTTACCATATTTTACCAAGGAAAACATGGACGTATAGGAGAGGGATTTATGCAAATTATTCTATAATTATTTTGTTTGTATTAAAACTGCTGTATGTGGAATACAGAAAACTTTGTTCCTTCTATTCCATGACAAAGAATTTGTATTATAAGAAAATCTGCTGCTTGGGGTTGTAATAAATTTAGTTTCCTATCTTTCTTCATAATTCTTATAACAATGAAGTTGTGGTGAAGTCGCATTCCTCTTTTCCTACTTGCAAAGGAACAACAATTTGGGCAAAATGCTCTTTAAAAAGTGTCAGCCTAGTTTTTAAAATACATTCATGTGAAATATTGGTCCTCTGGATTGGGGCCTATAGCTGATAGGTTCTATATTAAACTGATGGCTTCAACTGATCCTTGCCTAAAAATCTGTGGATAGAAACTCACTTAAGTCAGTGCCCTCAACTAGCCTAAAAATGGTATGAATTCAGATACACTCTCTGTATTTTTGTATATATTCACCTTTAAATCATGTTTGAATATGTGATAAAAGAAAGGAAATGAGAGGAGAAGCTGGAAACAAACCATCACTTCCCTAATTCTCAGGGCTCATGAGTCTTAGGTAAAAGTGAAAAGGAAAAATATTCATAATAGAGAATCTGATTAAAAGGTCTGGTTTAGATTGCAGTGTAAGCAGGAAATGATGAATCTTGGCAGAGTTTCAGCTGTGAAACAAAGCAGTGAAGAAAGCTGATGCTGATCCTTCGGGTAGAGAGGAGAAAAAGAGGACTCAGAAAACAGGAAATTACAGACATATTTCATTTTGGCAGAGCCTGAGAAATTGGTTATTACTACCACCTCTGAATGAACAGTTACTTATTATCTGCTCTGCAGAAAAGCAGGGGAGGGTTAATTATCTAACCTATGGGCTGAAAATAATACCAGTGACTTGGGGATTGAGTGCTAGCATAAAATACAGCTCGACTGCATGTCCTCTTTCTGGAGAAACATAATTTTAGGGGGAAAATCACATATGTAATTAGAAGGAAGGGGCTCAGCATGTGAATTGGGGTTACAGCAGACAAGTTTAGTAGTTGTTATGCCTAATCCTAGTTAATCATCACCCTTAACACCAAAGGGACACTCTATGTATATGCACTCTTAAATTTATTAATGTTTAATTAATTTCTTTTTCTCTCTGCTTTTAAAAAAATTAGGTAGCATGCAGAAGAGTCTTTTGATTATTATATAGCATTTTTCTGCACAGTAAGGAATTTCTAGACTTTCTCAAAATAAAAGATAATCTGTCACTCCCCATAACTTCAAGCCAGCTCCCTTGCTTGCTGAAATAAAAGGAAAAGCTGAAAATAGTGGGTTATGACAGAGCTGTAATACTCTAGGATATTTATATTCTTCTATTATCATATGTGCAGATTTTATTTTGCATATAAGCAATATATCTGGCAAGAAACGTTGTGAACCCGGTTTTAGCTCCTTGTCTAATGACCTGATGCAAAAAGAGGCACACTTGAAGTGTACATAAAAATATAGCTGTAAAATATTTATTCTTCATCTTGATGGTGTTTTCTATCGATAAAACATCCTTCTGTTTCTGAATGTGATCCTATCTGAAGTGCTTCTTTTAATCTTTACTGGATGATGATGACTTGATTTTATTGGTCGTTTCACACCCCATGTGCATAAATACTACAATTTTAGTGCCTGTTTGAGATATTTGAACTAAAATCTCCTTGTTTGATACAGTAGAGAGTATTTTCAGTGAAATATTTTATGTCCAGGAGCTATGATTTCCTTCCTGCTTGCCAGAGATGACATTTGTTGACATCTGCACTTTATGGAAACCACAATCTTTCATCTTTTTAGGAACTACAAGGATGAATGAGTCTACTGCATTATGCAGGGGTGCTGGCTTGGGATAAATCTCTGAAATGTATAGAACCTCCTTTTTTGTTTTCTTGATGAAGTGTGTTTGTAACTTTAGATTAGCATTGTATTAAGTAGCTCCTTCAGTCTTGGAAGCAGGAAGTACAGTAAGCAAGATTTTAAAAGAATTATAAATACAAAAAAAAAAAAAGTGGTCTTTTTGCTTGATCCATGTTGGAATTCTTGTAGTAAACCATAAATGTGGTGGGGGTGTGCACTGGAAAAAAAGTTAAAATATGTGCTGGAAATTTTAAAGGAGAGGAATTGGGGTTTTTGATGCATGTGAGGTGAACTTTGAACGAATGTTGATAAAGTCCCATCTTCCTAAGCAGCGTCAGATATTAATGCTAATCCAATACCCTAGATGCAAGTGCTGTATAGATCTGCAGAACAGACCTGGACAAACTCATAACAGTCTTTCCTCTTTTCTGTGCAGCAGAGGAAACAAAATGTACGCAGGAGAAAGTAAGAGAAGTTGCGTGAATGCTTGATGTGAACCAAAGAGTCCAAAGAAGCGTCATCTTTCTGAGTGTGAGTCTACAACGTACTTGGCGTCTGGTCCGCTAACACCTCGGTGCCTACCCCCAAACCCAAACCAACCCCTGTGCCCATACTGCTGCCTTCCAACCCAGGCCTTGTTTATGGAAGTATTTTGGGCAATTAATCTTTTTTCTAGAAAAACTCTGCCTTCAAAATTGCTGATGACAAATATGTACAGCTTTCTACCTAACAGATGTGAGTTTGTTATTTATCCAGTCAAACGCTGGCTTTCATAGGAAACTGTCATATTACTATACTCCCTGGAGCAGTCTTTGCTTGTGTCAGCATCACAGATGACCAAAATATTTCCAGCAATGGAATTATCAGTTTCTCATTTCTCCTCCTTTATATTTGATGGAGAATTTCCTGCTGAAAGTCGAGAAACTTTCTACTCGTGCATTAGCCTTGTCTTCAATCGCTGTGCTGGCCAGTCTGACTCCCTTAAAGGGAAATGTTTCCTCTGTGTAATGCAAAGTGCTCTTTGTGGCTGACCACAGGCCTTTGTATCTCTCTGAACCCCAAGTTCATACACAACAGGAACGTTTCTTATAATTGCAACTTGAGTTTGATAAGATTTAATGAGGCATTCAACTTTTTTTCTTCTGCCTGTTTCTGTGCAGTTATTGTACAGAAAATTGATTTGCTCAAACTTAGGGTGGTTGCAATCCCTCAGAAGGTTTCTGCTCTTGTTAGTTGAAATTTTTGGATTGGTGTAATCTTAATAGGAGTTTGAGAGTCTAGCCTTGAACATGGTGATACTTTGGAGCAATTGATCACCATATTACCACTATTGTCTTAACTGTGTGGCCTCGACCTTTGGTACAACAATATCCAACCGGCTCCATAAAAAAAAAAAAGTTCTTAAATCCATAGAAAACTGTGCCAAGTCTTTATGAGCCTCTCAAAGGGTTTATGGCCTTATGAAGAACACTTAAACTATGTCTTTGAGAAGCAGCTGCGTTTGCCACGCTTAGAAATCATTCCTATAATTTCCCTACTCATGCCAAGCTAAAATAAAACACCTCTGGTGCTCCCTCTGAAACTTTCCACTCCGGATAAGGCCAATAAGTATTTTTGGAAATGTTTCTTAGAGAGGTTGGTATAATTAGGCTTATTTTCTTTTCTCCCTGCTCTGTTTATTTTTTCAGCAAAAGATACTTTTTCTACATTGATCTGAAAGGGCAATATTCCATTTGGCCTCAGACTCAGCATTCACCCCGTTCATCAGCCTGGGCTTCAAAACTGTCTTGTACTGAATGTGAAAAATTAAGCTAATTCATCTCTCTGCTTATAAATAGCTACGTTTAGAATACTGTTTTGCAGTGCTCGTACTTCTAAAGGAGGTATTGCTTGAGAAACAGATTTAATACCAGCCCTTCATTTGCAAACTCCTGTTGTTGCCCTTGTTTGCTGGTTATGCTTAACACAGCTGAGCCTTCCATGTGGTGGTCTGAGCAAGGGCCTTGAAGCAATTTCTGCTGATGTCAAATGGAAAGTCCTTTTAGTGCCACTTTTGCTCTGAAGTAAAAGGGGAGAGTGAGCATGTTCCAGCCAATACAAGGGGGCATCTATTGCATCAAGGTTTCCATGAAGAGATTCTCAGAGGTAAAGTCTTCAGAAATCATTGTCCTTGGGTAATGCAGATAAGTTCTTGTGCTGTGTGACAGTAGCCAGGAAATACTGTGACTCAAGAAGTCAAACCCTGCCTCCTGGGCTGTGCTTGCCCTGTGATTTCTGTAACCTTGTCCAGAGCTGGCTTTTGGGCAAGCCAGGCTATGCCTCACAAAATGTTACCTGTTCCATGTCAGAAGATACATCATATAGTGGTCCTGGCTGTGTTTCCCTAAGGTGATGTGGTAGTGTTATAAATTATTAGTATAAATGGGTGGTGACAGACCTTTCTTTCCCCCAAAACTGAGGGAAAAAATAGATGATTTGACAATCAGAAGTAAATAGATTATTTGACAGTCAGATTTTATTTACTTCTGTTGCCCTTGCAAATAGGGGAGTATTCTGTACTCTCCGCATTTTCACTGAGTATTTGTACTTTGCACTGTTTTGTAGGACTCCTTCATTTTCTTGTATCACCCTCGGAATAACTTTTTAATAGCATGGACTAAATGATTGGGATAGCGAGCAATGTAATGTTACAGCAATGTTAATGAAATGGTAGATTGGATCTACACAGAAGTCAGTGCCTTCCTCATGTAGCTTTGATTTCTCTACTCTAAAGTCGCTTCTGTTACCTGTATTCTTGGAAATGTGACTGGCTTATCAATTGTTTTCTCCACATGTAGAAAAAAAAAGGAAAAACTAGTGGGAAGATTAGAGACTGATCAGTAGAGGAAATACTAATGAAATAGTAATGGAGTCTGCACCAAACTTGAAAGTTGACTTAATTCAAAGTTCTGAGAAAAAGGTCCTCTTGAAATGGCATTTTGCATAGTAAATGAGAAATACTTGCCTTATTTCAGTTTTCCTGGAAAAACACATGGAAGGAGGTCATCAATCACATTTTGGATCCAAGTAACTGCCTTTCCATATAAACTTAATTCCAACAATTTGAAATAATTACACTTGGTAGAAGATGCAAAGGAAATTTAGACTTTTGATTTGGTGCCTTCATGTGGTTAGAGGTGTCCAATGTTTCCCAAGTCTGGGCAGTTTGGATAACAGACCTAATCTGTGAAATCTGACACTGAATCCTAGTTTTTTGGCAGATGTTAGAAAATTCTCAAACTAAAAAAACTAAGTGTATTTTACTTGCCCCAAGCAATGCAGAACCACATCAGACTCTAATTTTCTGTCCCTCTCTGCAACTATAAGAATTCTTCAATGTCATTTTCTCCTCCTTGTTATCTGCAGTTTCCTCCTCTCTTCCCTTTCCCCAGCTTCTCATTCGCACGCTGCTCACGCTCACCAGAATGTGTTGCAATGTGTGCAGTGAGCAGGAGAAGTGAGATTGACCTGTTAAACAACACTGGAGAGTAGAAACAGCTGGGAGGACTTGACGGTTCAGTTTGCTTCTCCTTGCAGAACTAAGTGTTGCTATAATGAATAGTGCAAGCTTTGGGGCTTGTTTCACTGAAATCTTGCTGCCACTAATGAGCAGTAAGTTCTTACAAAGCTGAATTCCACCTCTATTTTTCCAGGCCTGTCTTTGCTTATCCTGTATGCTGACATATCCTTCTTACACACTAGTCTTATCTGGTTTATACCGCGAGAGAATTAATAAACCCATTACTTACCTGTAGTCTTTGAAGTGACATAATTAAAAAAAAAAAGAAGAATGAAACAACCAATGACTGATTTTTGTTAGTATTCAATGGTTGAAGTCATGCTCAAGATCCTGTAAATCTTATTGAGCTAAGCCCCTTTGACTTATTTACCTTTGTAGTTGTGGCTTTGTTCTTTTCTTTGGTGAGCTATTTTCCACATTGTGCACTCCCTAGTCTTGGCACATGCATCCTTTCGAAGAAGCTACTCTCCATTATGACTACAGCAGCTGCTCTGCAGATACCTATTTGTCCAGGCCAAAGTGAAATCACCAGTCATGGGTGAGTAGCATCAAGTCTGGTTGTTTTATGGACAACATGAAGCTCTTTCACATTCATTGGTCATACAAATGATTGATAGACCTCATTATTTTAAAAGAACTATTGCTCTGTAATGTTTCCAGATGTTTTCCAATAGAAGCTGTGTTATTCCTATGGGGAAGTATCAATCAGTAAATAACCCATGTCACTCGTTGCCCTTCTATGCAATCACAGTGTTCTGATCTTGTGGTTTGGCTTCATTTACAAAGGAATCGTCAATTCAAATGGATTATTGTTCTGTATGTTGCACTGCAGAGGGACAGCCTGAGTGCACGATATGATCAGCCTACTATGAACTAAATGGAATCAACTGTGATCAATACTTGGGTGAAAAGGGAACAAGGAAACTGAAATGGTGCGAAGAAATTGTTTCTAATGAATTGGTAGAGGACATTAGACCATAAGTTCTGAACCTTCGCTCCACTTGAGCCTGAAGGGACTTTGCCCTTCCTTTCATGAAGCAACTATGATGCTTGAAACTAGAGAATGTAAGTTGGTTTGCAGCAGGCTCTTATTTACTAATGCTGCCTTCGAAACTATGGGAGTAATTGCAGTGTAGTAGCCAAACAGTTCAGATGTAAGTCAGGAAAAAGCATACCTGCATTGAGGCTTAGAGGGGTTTTACTCTTTGTGGGCCCTCCCAGATTGATGTAGGCTTCTAGGCTGCAATGAACCAAAATAATATTAACTAGAACTGTTGCTTTGCAATATTTTGGTTTAGAACATCTAAAAGCTGTCAACACTGTAACACCAAACCTAAATTCAAAACAAGGGTTAGTAACACCCGCAATTTCTATGCTAAATTCTGTGACATAGGGTTGATACTGCGTTTTAACCCCCAGTCTTTAGAGCTGTTTTTTAAAAGCACAATTCGTGATATGTTAAAGAAAAATTCAGTCTGGCGTAAACGAAAATTGACTTTTTCATTTTCTAATTATCTTGAGGTTCAAAACCTAAAAAGAATAAAAGAAATTACATGTGCCTTGGTGGAAAAAACAGATTCATTTTAGCAGTTGCACAGTTCAGATGGACCTGGCCCATGAATTTGCAGCCCTTGGAACATCCTGCCCACAGAAATTGTTTGCAGGAGGAGGATCTGCATGGCCTCACAGAGATTACTTATGGAGCTGTTTCCAGCTTCCTCTGTTCTGATGGTTCAGTGCCAGTTAGCATCCTCTGCAAGCTGCAGTGAGGCATGAGTAACCACTGTTGGTAATATCTGTATTAGTTGCAATGGGATGCTTTGCAGTCTCGTTTACCATTTGGCTGTGTCTGGGATTTGCTCAGACTTCATTTACTCTCTCTTCAGGCTTAGGATAAAAGGTAAAACAAGTGTCTCCATTCAGTATCTCCTGAGTCATCCTGTGCGAAACAAGTATTACTATATCATGAGGAGCAAGTATGGATTTGCCATGAGGCAAAGAACCTCAATAGAAACTTCAGTTGTGTTCTGAATCTAGATTGTGGGTTGTTCTGTTTTACCACCAGTTCATAACTATTAGAGAAGGACATCCCCCCACCCCCCAAAAAATAGTATTTGACAATTGTTTTTGACCTGTTGTAAAGGAGATGTTTTTCAGTGTGTAAATTTTTGTGTTACTATTAAGTGTCTCTAAGACAGGGAATCTGTAGCTGCAATTGCTACATTAGATGAAATTAATGGAAAATGTAATGTAAAAAAACACTGAAACTTTTTTAAAAAGAGGTTTTGGGGGGAGGGGGATTTAAGCTTCAGGTTTTATTTTCATACCTAATGTAGGCTTAGAAACTTGTTTAGTGCATTGGTCTTCTATATGTTTATTGAACTTTGCAGCATAACTTTACTTACCAGCACAATTTCTGAGTAGAAGCTGACTTTCTCTGATCATTTTCTTTTATATTGCAGTTTTGTCCAAATGTCTGAAATTATTACAGTGATTTTATTTACCCAGGTTTTTGGAAAGCCTATTTTCAATATTAATCTGTCTTCCTTTATAATTTGAAACATATATGTAGTTTGGAGGATGCTGACAAGCAGAAGAATAATAAACTAAATCAAGTATTCAGGTGCAGCAGATATGCATCACATCAATAATTAATGAGCTTGGATGGTTTTGGGCACAAGGGCCAAAGAAGGCTATAGCTGGAGAATGACATACCCTAAATCTGTTTAAGGACCACACTAGTGTAACAACGGGAGAATTTGAATACTTGGTCTTCCAGAATCATAATATCTACCCTGTTGATTCTGGTATTAGTTGCAGGTTCCTGCATATGATCAGCCCTCTTGACTGGTGTTACCTTGAGATTCACTCATTGGACAGAATAACTCTCTTGTCTTGTCTGTCCTTGACCAGTCCTTGTCAGCCTGTCATTGCACTTGGCTATCAAGTTCAGCATTTGTTACATGAAGTTTTTGCAGTGGTATAAGAATTTGCATTGCACATGGTGGGGGGCGGTGAGGTAATGGGTGAGTGCTTGGATATTTGGACCATGCAAAGTATTAATGTATGAAATTTGTGTCCTTCTTCATTGCTTTTTACTATTTATCTGAAAGGAGCTCAACTTCCTGAGTGCAGAGAAATGACTGGGACAAGAACAAAGTGGCTCACAGCGTACACAACTGAAACGGATGAGGTGGCTTTACCTGCAAGATGTTTGTCTGCATCATAAAAAACCCCAAACATCTGGAATGCTTTCTTTGCTGATTTAACTAACTTTTGGAAAATTGGAAGATGTTACAAAGGCTGAACTCAATAAGAAGAATTTTCATTAACAATAATCCCTGAACAAATATTTGTATATGGACACAAACTACTTGAAACTCCATATAAACATTCCTTTTCATTAGACCTTTTCCTTTCCATAATTCCTTTGAACTTTATTAAGAAAGTTAAGGCTTTTCCTCTGAGCCAATTGGGGCAAATGCTGATTTCATTTACACTGGTTTATTAATATTACTTTGAACAAAACTGATACATTATGCTTCCTTGCAAGAAGCATTTTCCTATGGTGCTTCACTACTTCCAGAATGGCTGAAAGCCAGAAATCAAGGATGTGAATGTGTGTATGTGGGAGTGTGTGTGTGTATGAACACACACAAGCAACCCGATTAACTATTCAAATATCTCAGAACCTGATGTTTTAGCTTGACAAAAACAGTGTGGTCTATTTCTCAGAAATAATATTGATTTGCAAAGTGCTTTTGTTTTCCCTAAGCTGATTCATGTTTCTGTAAGGAATCTCTTTGCTGTAGCCTTGCACTGAGTTATCAGCCTTCACTTAGCTCTTGTGAAGACTTTTTCTGTTCGTTGAATATGCTCCGTGGTTCCTTTTCAGAAAGCAAAGAATTTAACTTTCCTACCACTAGAACCTCAGTGGTTCTGTCCCTGGGTTTCTATATTAGCTTCTGTATTCCCATCTTTTCACAATCTCTTTGGTCCTTGGCAGTGGTGATATCTTTTCTTTCAGGCATGCTGACCTCTCCCATTCCCTTTGAAGCACTTAAGAGCCATATCCAAGAGCTGCATTCCAGCTGTGGCGCCTCCTGAGGTACTGAATATATTAAGATAAAAAGAAATAAGCTCAGCTATATTAATAAGAAGCTTAAATGTTTATGCAGGCATGAGCTTTGAGAAATTAGATACTCAAAAATAAGACTGTAATAGGAATGATGAAGTAAGTACAAAAAGTGATGCGGGTTTTTTCACCATGTTCTGTCCAGTCAGTGGTCATATAGCATTTATTACTACTGTAACTATTTTAATATCTAAGTGAAAAATACTTTTCTTAGAGAATCCAACATGTAAAAATTGCAAATTCTTTAAAAGTGCTTTGACTTACATTTTAAATTCAGCAAAGTAGTTGTAACTAACATCTATTCTCATACCTTAAGTCTCTTAATGCTTCAATGTAAAAACCTGTGTGTGGGTAACTTTTTGCATGAGCTTAGAACAAATGCAAGGGGATCCTTTCCCCCGCCCCCTCCCAATCTGAGCATTACGGAGGCTGTTCTCTCCTCAGAATCATATCTGATATAGATAGGAGGCCAAGGAGGAGTGAAAACGAGGAGTGGTTGAATAAGATGGCAAACCCAATTTTATGGTCCCCAGTGTAGGCTCTAAAATGTCAGCGATAGATATTGCAATGGATCAAACTGACCCAGAATAATTTTGCTGGCTGAAATATGTTTGGAGAGGATAACTTTGCCCTCGTGGGTTTAATTTCCTGACAGAATAGGTGAGATCACAGAGATCACAGATTCTTCAGGCCTCTTATTGCTGACTTGTGTGTTCAAAGAGAGGTTGAGACTGAAAACTGCCCGTGGCCCCATTTTTTTTCTGTGATATCCTGGATGACTAACAGGAGGCTCACACGCTTCCTGCAGAAGATGGTAGCACTAAGAAGTGTTTCTCAAAGCTGCATACAAAACAGTGTTTTCTTTCTACAGCACAGATGAACAGCTTAAATAGTGAGGAAGGCTTCTGTGCCACGACTGGCTGCCTTGCTTGGCCAACTGAGAAGGTACCGCCCTTACGCGCATATTTCTGTACCTTATTAAATTGAAGTCAAAGAAGGTGTTTTTCTGACTCACATCAGAGAAAAGCCATATATACCTGTAACTCCAGTTTATGGATAATTTTGTTTTAAACCAATACAATCAAGCCCTATCTTTAAAGTTATGCACATGTCTAAGTGCTTCAGTGAACTGAAAACTTTCAATATTTCTAAAAACATTTAGTTGGAACAGTTTTTAAATTGTCAGTGTTTAGTTTCTGTTCTTAAAATTTGGAACAATTGTATTTTCATCATGGTGGGAATGAACTGAAATTAGAAAGAGGCTCCTCTGAAATTAGTTTTGGGGATGATATACAGAGCAGTGGGACTTGCCAAAGTCATATTCTAACTCTGTTTCACTTGAAGGAAAGACAGTTTTCACAGTTGACACTCAGGAAAAGAATAACACATCTGTTTATAGATGGCTAATTAGATTTGAATTTTCCAAAAACAGTTTTTCTGATAGGTCAAGGAGTCAGTTGCTAAGAAGCATGCCTTCTATAGAAGAATCAGAAATATACAAGCAACAGGTGAAAGTCCTGTTGCATATAGGTCAGTATGGGTCTGTGTGTCATGTTAGCTTCAGGTAAACCCTGTTCTGGGCATATGAGCAATGCAAATGGCCTGAACATTTATGTGAATTTTCCCATAAATGGAACATTAACAAATAGATGAGGAAAGCAAGTAGAGAACATTAAACTTAATGAGAAATAGGTTTACATATGACAAAACAAGTTTATAAAGTTTTTGTTGGAGGATCGTATAAGTAACTTCTTTTTTTAATTCTCTTTTGGCTATGAAGAACTTTCTTTTTTTTTTATGTGCTATGCAAGAATGAAGACCTTAGACTTCAGATGTTGCCTTCTTTATTTCATTAATGTTAATACAGGAAATCAAAAAAGATCACAAAAACACTATGTCTCATTATCAGGATGTTTCTTTTGATTCTGAACATGCCAGAAAAGAATGCTTGATCCAGCAACATCAAAAGATGAAGCCATTTGTGCTTAGCTGGTTTGCCTTAGATATTTTTTCTTCAAGGCAGAAGGTTTAGCTTTTTTTTCTTAAACTCCAAAGCAGGAGACTGTAAGTGTACATCTCTTATTGCATCTATATTTTATGGGAATATCTTACTTGAAGCACAGCAGATGGGCTCATTTCAGCCAAGACTCAGACTCTTCAAATGTTACAGTATTAATATGTGGATACATAGGCCTATACTTTTACTACTGCGAGGCAGAGGCTGCTGATTTTAGTGCTTCTATAACACAGAAAAACCATCAAAAACAGAAGGCTTGAAGCATTACTTTTATTTTTTAATAGCAAAAATTACTACATGAGGAATAGATGATGAATCAATTATTCACTATTTTTATATGGGTATTCTATTACAAAATGTATCCAACTGATCATACGGATCACTTAAAGTTGTTTTGGTAATTTGAGCTGTGCAGAAGTTGCCAAAAATTCCCTGGTGGGTTTCAGACAATGCACACTTCAGTGCATTAAAACACAGAATAATATTATAACTAACACATTAAACATAGAAAGATATTATAACGTTTTAAATTACAGCAATACCTATGTTTGACTTTGGACTGTAAGCCAATGGCTGCGTTTCATGTATTCAAAGAACAGACAGACTTGATCTGCAGAAGAAATAAATCAGGTTTTTGCATAGGTGGCATAAGAGACCTGAGAACTTTCACTGTGCAAGCTTCATTGGTGGCTTGCAGTGAATCTGTGCCTTGTAAATGAGCTGGTGCAGTTTGCTAACTTTCTGTCCACGCTGTTTTAAAAGACGCACTGCGGGCTCAATATATGGTATATACACAGACAGCAGAGTCTCACTGCTACAATACATATTTTATCATGATGTCATAAGATACGTTATCTATCAAAATTATTGGATTTTTTTGTTTAAATGGTTTTGACCCTTGATCAAGCCTAAAAACCACCTGACAGAATGACTGTACCTAACTACAAGTCAGTATAAATGGTGTAGGGAGACACCTGAGATTCAGTTAAACATGATGAAGTGTTGTTTTGCTTATTTTGCCAGTTTGGAAGGTATATATTTCACCTCTTGAAAGTTTTTCCATAATATTCCATATTTGATGACAAATCCAAGGTGACAGTTGGAAGGCTCTTTCTATTGTTTCATGCTTACCAGTACGTTTGAAGGGGATAAAGGTTGTAATGAATTCCAGAAAACGAAGAATTTCCTTCACTCACGATATCAAAATGTGGATCTATACTCAACAAGAAATGCAATAATGGAATAGTCTATGGAACTGGAGAGAATGGGGGATTCATAATAGGAAATGTACCCTCTTGTTCACCTTTTAAAATTTAGACCAGGTGAACAGCAGCTAATAGATTTTCCTGTTAGTCAGCTCCTGGGTGGCCTTTGTGAGAAGAGAGTTACAACAAGGAAACACGCAGGTTGAAGGATGGAGGATCCAGGTGATCTCAGACACATGCTGTGTGCTCTTCTGGAGGTGGATTGGGGGCCCACAGGTGGTTTTGTAGGAACTGGTACTACTGTACTACACCCGCCTTTGCCAGAAACGGATGTGAGAGGAAGCAGCCAACCTTTCAGTCTCTCATACAGCTTGGGTGGGGCTGGCGTCCAGGCGCAGACAAAGCAAGTAGAGGATGACTCCCAGCAACTCCTGTGTGTCTTGTTTGCCAGTGCCATCTCATGGAAATCCTCAGTGCGTTGCCAGAGCATGCAGGAGGCAGCTAAAAATAAGGGTATGGAGCAAGTAGCATTTCCTTGACCTGCCATCTGAGCCTTACAAAATGCCTTTCTTCCAAATTCCCCCTTTGCCTCCACTGCACATTTTTTCCTTTTTTTTTTTTGCTTTTCTTATGAGTGCTTCTCATACTGATCGTTTATTTTACTTTTAAGTAAATACCACTTCATCCAAGAGAGATGCCTCTCAGGCTCTGAAATATTTATCCTGTCTCAGGATTTTTTAAATTGCCAGCTGAGAAGAAAGTGGGCTGGCATTTAAATGCATCTGTACTACAGAGTAAAATTCAAAATATGTTAATTGATATAGCAGGTAATTTTAAAAATTTATGCCACCACTTTTACATATCAGGCATGTATATTAGTTCTCCCAATTCTTTTGGGAAGTAGCTGAAGATTTCCACCTCAGCACATAGTTTACGTCCTGCAGGATGGGCCTTTGCAGTCTTTCTTTTCAGGAAGTGACAAAAGAATGATTTTTAGGCTATTTTTTCTTCCTCTGATGATAACTGTTTACAGAAACTGTGTGAATTACTCGAAGCAAAGGCTGAAATGCTAATGCTTTAACATAGGCTACAGTCCGAAAACTGAGGTAAATTCATCTACACTGTGAATTCACAGCAGGAGTCTGACTCCAGGAGGACCAGTGTAGGCAAATGCTACCAAATAAATATCTTTCTGGGGACTTGGGACCTTAAACCAACCTGATCTTGTTATCATACTGTGCTGGTATGTTTTAGTTGTTAAAAGAACATTTTTTTTCCAATGATTGTCCTGCTCTGACTTAAATGTACTTTTCTGAAGCCAACTCTGTTACAGGGAGCTTGGGAACATTTGCACAGGGCTTTTACAGGGACACCCTAATCTTAAAAAAAACCCCAAATATTAGTTCATGCTTTTTTGAGCAATCTTGGATTGCTCTTTGATTCTACATGAAATTGTATCAAGTTTACAGGTTTAGGTGGCTTGGACATTCAACTACACAAGATCTGATGTCTTGGCATTTTGAATTTATCAGAGTTAAACTGTGAATTGAAACGTTTTAAGGGGTTCCTGAGGGAGGTTTGTATGTGTGGGAAGAAATGAAATCACTTCTGCGAAGAAATATCCAAAGTAAATGTTTGCCTGAGACTATAGGCTGCTTTGCATAGTTGTGATTGCTAAAAGTTGAACAGTTCTAGTGATAATTTTATGTTACAAACATACCAATTAAATTTTTCTGTTTATATACTGTACTTATTTTTCAATTTTTTTTTTCCATCTGAAATGTCTTGATAAGAAGCAGTAAATGTAAGTTGGGGTCGCAAACTTGTAGTGTTTTGGCAGTAGATAGCAGCGTGAGAGCAAATTTGAAAGAAAGTGTTAAGCTTTAAAGGTCTGCAGTTTGACAGGCTGTTATCTTTTATCCTTCCAGCACAAATCTTTAGGCTGACTTCTCTTGTATCCCTTCGTTCCCTGAGGGAACTCGAGTTCGTTCACATGTTGCTGGACAAGAGACAAAGAAGGTCTGTTTAACACATGTAGAACAGACGCTCAGAGGAGGAGGGGGAGGTTTCCAGAGCAGTTACTGTAATATCCATTGCTGCTGTCTTGTTCCCTCTGTAAGCACTGCTGGCCTCTCAGAGCCGGACTTGGGGATTTTCCCATCTTGGAGATGGCCCACCCAAGCGAGCTGACCCTGCAGACATTTGTTTATCAAAAATAATCCTGTAGACTGTCACCTGCTTCCGTACTTCCTTTTTAAGAAGAAAGAATGAAATCAATTGAACCACCGAATGACTTGTTTCTCAAAGACACGGCTTAAGATATGCAAGATGCAGGGTGAGGAGAGAATACATGCTGCTTGTGGTCACTCATTGTAGTGGTGATCAACTTTTGCATCCCTTTTGATGTTCCATGACTTAATGAGTTGTGGACAGCAGGTGGAGAGGAGGTGTTATGATTCTCCTACTCATCTGAGGCATGTGGCTGTATAATACAGTAGGTATATAATGTAGGCAGATGGAGCTAGAACTATAGTTATTTAAGAAATACATTAACTTCTTAGGGAAACATTTGATCCCTGGGGGTCATGAAAAGGCACTGTAATTGATGGTACAAGAAAGGAAAGGCAAATTTCTAGCACCTTTTGCAAAGACCTTTAAAGGAGTTTTCTGTCAGAGTGGTCAAGCATAGGTTGAATTGGTTGTGGTGACTTCAGTCCTCGGAATAACAGCACCGAAAATGCAAGGCATGGATAAATTACTCTGAGGCATAAACCCTCAGCCAATTATGCTTTATTTTTATTCTATTGTTACCAACAGCACATGGAAGAGCAGCAAAAATGGATACAGGAGAGAATTTGCCCTTTCTATTCAATATCTCTAATGCTGGATACCAGCCCAGCCTAGCTAAAACAGTAAATACGCATTCTGCTACAGCTCACTAGAGGATAAAAAAATGAATTAAAAATATAAAATATAGTCTCCTGCTATACATCACAGTTCCCCAGGCTCTGCAATTGCATCTGACCAACAGAACAAGCAATCACAGTTAAACCCAGCCATATATTAGGCTGCTACAGAGTTGTATGACTACTGAAGGGCTTTATCACAGTGCAGTTGGGCTCAGTTACTGATTGCATGAATGAAACTTTGGAACCCCTGATTAGAATAGGGATTTAGGGACATGCAAAGTGCCTTTTCAGACAGGACAGGAAAATATTTGCAAACAAAGTTCCCAGTGAAGGGAGGTGTTTCCCCAAACACAGAAAATATAGGCCAAAAAAAAAAAAAAAGATATCTGGCCTTGACAGAAACCAGAAATGTCATTGTAACGTGTTGTAACCGGGCAAAACTGGGGAGTGTGAAAAGCTACCACCCAGCCTGGAAAACAGTCCAGGCTGTGTCTCTTCTCTCTGAGGAAAGCTGTGCACAATTGTATTTTTCTATGTGTACAATTAGATACAGTAGGTCAATGAGTCTATTTTGTTCTCAAGGAGTGGTGGAATGTGTTCTGCCTCCTCTAGATCATTGGAGTTCATGAATGTGCCAGGACAACTGGGACATACATGAAGGCAGATTAGGTGTCGCCTTGAATTTATTAGTTGCAGCATGAGATTGTGTTTAGGTATTTAAGACTGGAAAAAAAAACAAAAAACATTCTGAGTACTTTCCCAATAGGCAATGTCTTCCTATTTGGAGAATATCTCGGTTGGCCTGAAAGAATCACTTGCTTTTTCTCTCTCAGTAGTCCTGCTCTTTTACAGCAGTTTGTTATACAATGTTGACTGAGGGGAATAAATGACGTATGTTCAGTGGTTGTATTAGTTTCTCTGAGATATCCCAGAAGAAAATGCTGGACTCTTGCTCCTCTTACTTCTCTCCTAATTTGATATCTGGTTCTGTCTTGTTGCAAGAAGACTTACTACAGAGGTGATGAGTTATGCAAAGTAGGTGCCATCTGGCCATCTTTGGCTGGGATGTGCTTTGAGGTGGAATATTATCCCCTTGTGTTGGATGAATTATTGCAGCTTCCTAACTGATGTACTGGAGCACCAAAGCTTTCAGTTCAGAATGAAAATTGGAGGGGTATCCTGTCAGATCTCAGGTTAAAATTGCAGTTGTGGTATGCAGTTTACTTTATTTTCTGGAAATAATTATGACAACCTGTAACCAGTGAGGCCACAGCCATGTGGTGCTATCAACAACAGTGGAGAGTTTCAAGAAATACAATATATTCTGGTGTTTTTTATTTCTTATTTTTCAAGTGACTGAGGGCATTAAATATGTGATGCTGAATGGGACTTCAGACTATTTACTTATTTCATACAAAGTGTTTTAAAGTGGGTAGGCTCAGGACAGCTGAGTTGTTGTTTAAGGTACTGGGAAGAAACTTTTAAATGATCTTCATAATTTTCACCCATTTTGGGAGAAAATGTTTATGTTCTCTATTACTGAACCAGCTAGTAGTTAAATTACGATTTTTATGACCATTCCTAATTGGTTTACAAAAATGTGACTGTAAATGAAGCCGACAGCAAGCAAAAACCCCGAACAGCATACATCAGGAAAAAAGTTGTAAGAATCACCTCGAAGTTTAGTAAAATAAAGGGGAGGAGAAACTAAAATTGTGTAGAATATAAAGGATCTCTATGGCGTGGAAATGTGTACATGTCAGAGTTGTGGGTTTTCTGGAATATATTTTCATAAAATTAATAACATGCTCAAGTGGATTAACTGTTATGGTTTCCTGAGGCTATTGCGATTTTCTAGGGATTAGTCCGCTGAATATCTGAAGTTTCTTATTTTTGTTATTCACACTTTACATTGTGGTTTAGATTAAATGACCCCTTGTCAGTTTTGGAAGACATTCTCTTTACTGTCTTGATGCTTCCTTATGTTATTACTCTATTAAGTATCATAGTAAGTTCAATTTTTGAGAAAAATAACCTGAAATATAGGGTTTTCTTTTTATTAGTCAGGACTCCTCCACATTTAATTGCTGCCTCTTTTTTCTTTCTTTTTTTTTTTTTTTTAAAAAAAAAAACACAGTAGAATCACAGTGCTTATTAGTTGTGCAATCTGCTTTCAAAATCAAATTTTCTTTACATACAGAGACTACCTTTGAATCCTTGCACTGGCAAGCACAGCACTTGCCCAGTTTTAATCACATCAGCTGGATTTCAGTCAAATCTCTTGGTGCTTAAAGTTCCTGTGTTTAAGCATCTCAGTTGTGACTCCAGGATTAACTTAATATGGTCCAGAATGGTCTTGCATATAAATACCATCTAGTTCTGGTTAGAAGGGATCATTTGGACCTTCTGTCACTTCAGCTTGTTTTCTGAGGGTATGAGGCTCCCAGCTCTACTAATGTAATGAAAATAGGCAAGTCGCACAGCTGTGGATCATACAGGAGGATGCTGCATTGCCAATACTTTTACAGGATGTTTTTTGAACTTGTTAGTTTAAGCCTCTCTCCCTTTTCTTGTGCTCCTGCAGTTGGATATTAATATATATTAAAATTTAGGATTACTTTAAAAGTTATTTCTGAGTGCAATATGAATACATATTGCTTAGAGGAGAGTTGGTATTCTCATGCCTTTGGTATTGCTACTTTATCTATCTTGACTAAAAAAAAAAAGAAGGAAGAAAGGTTCCTCTGACCCTGAAATTCCAGATGCCTGACATTAAAAGAAAGGACCAGGTTATCCCATAATCTATACTGGCACTATAGTTGCTAAGTAATTTAATGTGAGTGCTATGGAAACGATGATGTATTCCATCAATGGCTGTGAACACAGCTGTGTTTCATCAATCTCTGTTTCCCATGAGACTGAGAACTATCAATGACTTTTACACATTTGATGTCAGCATTTGGGTAGATCTGAGGTTTAATTATTTTGTGGAGTTTTGCTTCAGTTGTTCTGGGGTCCCCCCATTTCTTATGCTTTTTATTCAGTAGAAAGTGTTATTTTAATGGCTAACAAAGAGAAACTTCGAAGAAAAAAGTCTGCTTTGTTCATAGGAACTGAGATATAAAGTGACAATATCCCACTTTTTGACAGATGTTGTTATTCTGTCATTCATCAGTTCCATTCCTGACTGACAAGGTATCCCACATCTGGGGTTCTCAGCCATTGCACCGTTCCAGACTAACTTTTGCTTAGTTGTGAGTTGCCACTTGTCTAATATTTTTCCTCTTCCTACTTCTTCTGTTGTCCTAAGGGGTATTTCTTTGTTTACATCTCTTATTGCCTTGACACTGTATTAAATTAATTTCCAGTAATAATTCTTTTTACCCCTAAGAAAATCTTCCTAATCCTCTCTTCAAGCTGTGGGAAAAAGTTCCCTCAAGCTGCAGCTCAACGACAGTAAATAGCCCCAGTGACAAGGTTCTCATTGTGCTGCACTGAACTGAGAGAAAAATCTGAAGCACATGGTTCTGAGGTTGCTGTATGGTGTATTTCAAAGTTAAAGGCCCCAAAAGGACTTAATTCTGTCATGATGTGGGGCAAAAGGCTTGATTCTTATCATCGTAAGGCACTGGATACAACATTACCCTGTTCCAATGTTACTAGTTTTTTTGTAGGAGCTGCTGTGCCAGGCTGTAGTTCACACACAAGGTACTATGAAATGTTCTAGTGGAATGTTTGTTATCTAGATCAGGCAGTGATTTATTCTTGCTAGATGATTTAAAGCATTTCATATGCTTGTATGTATTCCCTTATTATAGACCAGCTCTGTTTATCAGCTTCTCATACACAAAGAAGTAAAACTCTCCTGCATGTCTCATAACACCTTTGCAATGCATATCGCAAGTATAACATCATTTCAACTCAAGTCAAACATGCTCTTCCTGCGTTTTATTTATGACTATCTAGAGGAGAAAGAATAGGTATGTTCATTTACACTTCATCTTATTTTAACTTCATGTTAGACTGCATAAACAACGTAGGGTCTCCACAGGTAAGAGAAAAGGGGGAAACTGTGTACATAAGGGGTTTTTTCCTCAGTTTTAATATTGAAGATCCCTATCTGGAGGTGTTTATTCAGGGGAAAAAGTTAATACTTTGGCTATATGTAGACATATTTAACATCAGTGCAAGCAGGAAAAAATTTCGGTTCTGCTATCTTGGTGATCATTTTTAATACTAATTCCATTGTTTGCAGCAGAATGACAGTTTCTGCCTGTGTTTTTGATCACTTTTACCTCAGTCTCTCTCCTTCTTAGTCCAGAAGTCCATGCTTTTTTCTACTATTTAAGTGAAGAGTGCTTTTCATCTGTAAGCATGTTAGGCTGGATATTGGGCTGTATTGTTTAGTATGTCGTATTGCAAACCTAATATACAGTCCAGTGAGGGTGATCCAAACTGATGGGATGATGTGTACTAGCATAGCTTTTGAGTCTGGTAATGGATTATCTAAGTAAGCGATGCAGTGCAGACGACTCCACAAAGCACATCTTACTTGACAGTTGTGATGCTTTTGCACAGTGGTGAAACATATGAGATCAGAGGTGGATTTTTTAGTAACTGCATCACATTTTGTAGTATAAATTGTAGAGATGAAAAAAGGCAGAAAAAAGGTAATAAACAATACTAGGTTGGGTTTTTTAAAGGATTGCTGGGCTTTGGTCCAAATACTAGGTATAATTTTATCGAGCTCTTTGTAAATGTCCNTTTTTTTTTTTTTTTGCTAGAGCGTAGATACATCTCCCCAAGTAAGCCCAGAAAGAGACATAGAAATCTCTATAATATACTAGGATTTGACTTGCAAGGAGAAGCGAGTTATTAAAAGAAATAGAAGGAAAATGAAAAAAACCTATGCCTTTAATGAATGGAATAAAGGAGAAAAGAGAATGCTGATTTAATCTATTGATTTGCTGTGAAGTAAAAGAACAGATGTTTTCTGTTAGGTCCCTGGATAAAATTCAGTAGGCGCCACTAATACTTACGGACTGGTGACTTCTGATAAGATTGAAAATTGATGTCTGCTCTATTGTTACCAAATGGATATGGCAGGTTATGCTGCTGTAGGTGACTCATTTCAGAGTACTTTAATACAGAAACAATATCTCATTTTCCTAGACTGAGACAAAAACAAGAAATGTTTTGCCAACAGTTTTCAGCTCAGAAGACATGTCAGCCATGAAGAGTTTAATACTTCAGCTAGGCAGTGGAACACATAAAACTCCTTTTTGTAGGTCTGGATGCCTAACGAAAGGGTAAATTATCTCTATTTGCCTGATTTCTGTTTGTCTATCACCTCTTTGAATGTCTAATTCAATAATTATCTACAGAGGTGCTCAGGGAGATGTGATTACACTGTAGAGGTGTTGGAAGCTAGTCCATTTCAACATTGGCCCAGTTTATCTGACTGCTTCTCCTTTGACGGATCCAAACATTAAACAGATCACATTTAATGGAAGTTCAAAGGCTTTCCCCAAAGGTTCAGAATTATCTGTGATCAAGGAAAAAAAAAAGTTTCTTGTTTGCCTCCTTGGAAACCACCCAAAGCAACGTAGTTCTGGAATTCTTATTGTCCCATAGTGCTTTTTGAGAGACCTGTACAAAGTTTGCTGAGGTCAATGTAGAAATTTCCAGGTGTCTGGTCAGCTTTCAGTCAATGAGAGCAGAAAATCCATGCAGAACACCCAAACAAAGCACACATGAGATGTGCATGTGTTATACCTGCACATGCATCCACATGTCTCTACATACATACATATACGTATATAGATAAGGAAAAGGATTGGAATTCTCACTTTCATTGTGGAATCCACCTCAGATATTGCACTAGTAGGCAGGATCTTTCTGCAAAGTGACTGAAATATTTTCTTCACACTTGTCTTACAAGGAAGCCTGGAAGGCCATTCTCCTCAGACTTCTTGAGATTTTTGGCGTGGGGCTTTTATGTATTTAACTACACGCACATGCACTCACCCACTGTATTTACTGCCTTGCCTTCTTGCTGTTTCCATGCCTCCTGGAGGGTGCTGTAAATTGCATAAGAAAAGTATTTGAAATAACAGAAATACAGGTTTGAAAACTGTGTTTTAATGATGAAGTGACTAAGTATATGCTGGGAGTTTTTTAGTATCGCAGTTTAATTTTTTTGCAGTAGCTGGTGCCCTAAAAGGACAGAAAATTCAGATTTCGATATCATACACAGAAAGTTGTCATGGCAATTGTGGGACTCACCTGCAAGATGTAGGTTATAAAACATGGTATCTAGACTCCAGCCTGGGACAGATTACTTTCTACTTATGGATGAAATTTGTAGAGAAGTCAGAAAACCTATAAAGGGCTCTAAGGCTCTTAATGAGAGACTTATGCACCATAAAATGATGTACTCTTTTAAGACTTGAAGAAAGCAAGAAAGAAATTGAGAAAGAGCATGGCATAGCTTTGATGTGATGTCTTAGGTTTGAGCTAGTCAATATTGTTTATAAATCTCCCCTTTCTAATTCATCAGGTCAAAAATTATATTGACCTCCAGAACATTGCTAACTAGTTAAAATGAGTCTAAAATATAACCCATCTGATGTGTAATAGGCATTACAGACTTGGAATGAAGTCAGATGAATGGAAACATAATTTAATTTTCCAAGTTTCTTTTTCTTTTAAAGTATTTTAAATGTCTTGTTATAACAGATTCTATACTGAGTGGTCAAATCTCAGCTGTTATGCAGATTCAAATCTCTAAAGAGGTTTCCCTGAGAGACAAAAAAACCTCATTGAGAACTGGGCAGCATTCCCTATTCTTCTCAAGAAAGCTATAGGGTTTTAATTGCTGTATGGTCAACTTAGAGAGACCACTGTATTCTCCTACAGGTGCTAATTGTGGTCTTGTTTCAGTATTACACATAATCCCACGCCCAAATTTAAGCCACTCAGTTGTCTTGTTGAACTCAGTGAAATTAGTAAAAAGAGAAGGAATTATTCAAATGCTTAGTTTAATATCAAGTATTCTTAAATTTTGAAGGAAAAAAATGTTAAAATCATCTAGTCAGGCTCTTTGTACAATTCAGGCTGTAGATAATTAATCTATATTTTTTACAGTGCTTCAGGAGCTGCCTGGAATCATAGAATATATATTTTTTAAGAATTTCATATTTTGAATTGAAGGCTTCAAGTGACAGACAGTCCATAATGGATGAATGCTTAACCTTCATTCAGAAAAAACACACTTCTGATTTTTAATCTGAATTTTTACAGATTCAGCCACTCCATCTTGTATTTTATCTGCTTGATTTCAGTAGCCTTTATTCTTTTCTTTTCAAATAGCCATGTAAGAACATCCATGTAGACTTCTCTAACCTTTGTTTTGAGGAAAGTATATTAACTGAATTGTGAAACTTTGAATAATTCTTGTACTTCCTTTGTTACTCCCTTCCAATTTTGTTATGTTTCGAATGTGTTTGCTCACTCTTCTAAACTGGGAGCAATGTGCCTTGTCTGGAGAGATAACTTTCTGATGAGCAACAACATATGATGCTGAGAAGCGTGAGCAGTTTGGTTCAGATAAGGACATAAAACTCCAGACATGTAAACAAAACCTATTCCAAACTCCTCATGCTATTTCAAATATGTAGTATCTGTCTAGACTGCATGAGAAAAGCTCCCTGGTGTTGCAGTAGAGATGCAGTAGCAGATACAGAAATGGACAGCAAAATTATATGGGAATGACAGTAATTGCACTCACAAATTTTGTACTTCTATTAAACAAGGAAAGTGAGCCCTGTTGTGCATGGCCTGAGTCCTTTTGGCTCCTGGATTCACTAACAGCATTTGGGACCACATCGCATCTTGCAAGGCTGGGTGCTATGATGACAGAAAGCTGAAAGAGAAACAAAGACTTGTTCTAAGTGCTAGCTAGAAATTCATTGAAAAGGCCCACACTAATCTTTGAGCACTCATTTACAGACCAAATGTGTGTCAACAAAATAGCTTTATACTGACAATACAAAGTCAGTCAAAAGACTTTGCTTTGGTCTGTGATTAATCAAGGACAAATTGCAGAATTATCCAAGTTTTGGCATTCAGTGTTCCACGTGCAGAAGTCCTGTCCACCTGGTCTGTCTTTAGAGTTTTTCCTCTGGAGTTCAGGTCAACTATTCACGTCAGATTTCCAGGAGAAACTTGCCGAACTGACTCAAGATTCCTGCCAGGAATATAAATATATTATCACGACTGTCTTGGGAGGATTTTGATATAAGTTGCGGTTACAGTCGGAGGTTCGATCAGCTTTCCACTGGGTATCAATTCATCCAGCTGCTACGACCCGTGAAGGAATGAAGGTATCGATGTCCCCCGAGGCGCGCAGAAGGCAGGGCTGCCATTCTCGCGGCCGCCACCAGATGGCAGCGTTTACTGCGCGCAGGGACCGCAGCGCCCGCGGCCGGGGAACCCCGCGGAAAGCTGGGGCCTCTTGTTGTGGCTGAGCATTGGGACCCGCCGTGGTGATGGAGATGAGATCTTCTGATAATACGCGGAGTAAGAACAGTCTCCCGCTGGTGCGTTAAAAGCAGGTAGCATCCCTCTGCAGAGGGGAAAGTTTGTAGAGCTACGTTCTTGGCAAATTGAGTCAGTGAGAGTTATCGGTAATGCCGGGATCCTGACTGCTTCCCCAGGGCAGGAAAGAGGCTTGGAGAGAATTAGAGAAGGCGCCTGGCATGCTGATTCCTTGGCAGACTGGCCAAAGCAAGGTAATCTCTGCTCCCTGGCGACCAGTGACGGGGCTTGAAGAAAGTTGTGTCAGGGGAGGTTTAGGTTGGGTATTAGGAAAAAGTTCTTCACCCAGAGTGTGGTTGAGTACTGGAAGAGGCTCCCCAGGGAAGTGGTCACAGCACCAAGCCTGACAGAGTCCGAGAAGCATTTGGACGATGCTCTCAGGCACATGGTGTGACTCTTGGGGATTGTCCGGTGCAGGGCTAAGAGCTGGACTCGATGATCCTTGTAGGTCCTTTCCGACACAGGATATTCTTGATTCTATGAAAGCAGATGCTATTGGGCAAGTTAGGGACCAGTTCATTGTTAGACTGAGGTGTTTGGTTTCTTTGGATGAAATAAAATTGTAAATTTAGTATTCTAATAAGTATTTAAGGGGAAAAACAATGTATAAGCATAGCAACCGTATAGAATTACTTTCAGGTAGTTCACTTGAAAGGTGGTATGTTTGTACACTCCACAAGAAGTCTGTGTGTGTGGCTTTGCTCCCTCGAATAAGTTTGGGAACACATACATAGTATTTCAACATATGATGCAGAGTTAATAGGTGAAGCTTAGAATTTCACATTTCCTTTATTTTATGGTTGAAAAATTATTTGCATACACTGTACAAAAATTTTTTGTGTTGTTTCAGCAAACTCCTTGTTCTTGCAATCTTTTTATTAATAAAATGGAATTTATGATGACTTGTACTTCTAATCAAGAAAGAATAGACTCTAGAACTTAACCACGGAGGTGGTTAACTTACTGTTTATTTTAGGAAATACATTAATATCTATTTTTCATTGCTATATAGCAAAAATCTGTTTCTGTTGAGAAGAAATACCTTTCACACTTGAAGTATAGTAACCAGTGGGCACTTATTTTTCTCAAAATTTACATTTATAATTTAAACCCTTGATCCATTCCCCTACTTTTTGGGAAGCATATTCCGTGCAAAGTTAGGTGTAAAACTGTACAGTTTCTTTGCAAGCATGCTTGAGACTATAAAAAACCCCCAAATGAACAAATAAACAGAAACCTCAAAAGAGCAACAAAAATCCCCAAACAACAACCAGCATCTTTTTAGGTAATATTTTTACAGAAGTAACATGGTTTAAAAAATTAGGCTATAACCGTATAGTTATGAAAACAGCTTGACCATGTGTTGAAGGACCAATTTTATTCAATTCCTTTCCTATAAGTAACAAAGGTGATATAAAATGTTATGTGATATTTCCAATTGTGAATCTTGAAAGCTGACCATGTAGGAATGGCATAGGATGGCAGTCACAGCTTGGAGCAGTAGCTGCAGCCGTGTGGGAGTGTAACCCAGCAGGAATTTTACACAGTTGATCTCCTGACACCCGCTGTCCTTCAGAACAAATGCTCACAGGGCCAAGCTTTCAAAACTACCTCAAAATTCCTATACAGTGATTTATAGGTCTGGCTTAAGTGCATAGTGAGTATTTGTCTTACAGTCTTTTTCTGAAGACAAACTAGACATAATTTCAAAACCCAAAGATGTTTCCCAAATACCTTATCAAATCAATTGTAATTAGCTATAAAATCTTATGCAGAGAACATCCTTAGATATGTTTTGAATTTTCTAATATGAACAAACACATTTTTTTTTTGAGCTGTTTAATCCACTTAATGAAAAGTAACACATAAAAGGGAGAGCAGACTATTCTGATACTTTTTGGGTTTTTTTGTCACTGATTATGACAGATTAAAACGGGGAATTACTGGCTATCCCTGAATATCACCCTCTCAGGAGTCATTTATTTGCACTGGTCTTTGAGCTGTTAGTAACCAGAGTGATACACTTCTAAATTAGTTACAGATCTCGCTTGGAAGCGGGATATTTGCAACTCATCTTTTTTGTAATCTTATTTCTTTTACTGATTTGTGAGGCTTTGACTGAAGGTTTACATATTTGGGGGGTTTTTGTGTGTGTGTTTTTTTTTTTTTTTTTTTGCCTTTTTTTTTTTTCCTTTAGCAATGGTAATTAACATTTGTTAATTAATGCAGTGGTCAGCCCACAGGAGTGTACTAAGTAGAATACTTAGTGTCTTTTCACAGAGACCAGGTATTCTGCAGGTAAAAGCACCATTAGAACAAGAGTTAGAAACAATTTTCATCCTGCTGGAGATTTCTAAAAGATATTTTCTGCAGGCAGTCTGGACACTAGGAAGCAACTTTTCGTTCAAGGGTGAGAGCAGTTGTTAGGGTCAGTCCCTGCTGGTGCATGTTGCTACTGACCAGCTTTGTCATCCTGAGCTGAAGCCGCTGATCCGAGTTTATGTTTTTATGTTGTTTGGTTGCTACTACACAGAGCTTTGAAGTATCACAACTTGAAATACCACAGAGCTTTTCTGCGTCGGTCTGGCTTACTTATGGGAAAGAGAAATAAAACCAATATAGATAATGCAGTTAGAAACACTGACAGTGCTGATGAGGCAGCATATATTTGAAGTCACCAAAGCCCTGTCAGTCATTCTCGGGCAACAAACCTTTCTTTAGGGTACAGGTGCCTGACATTAACTGCTCATGTTATGGTGCCTAATCACAGCCAGGAACCTGTATCTATACTGCTGCATTCCTGCTCTGTGGAGTTGGGCAAACTGCGATATCTTTCATTCCCCTCCCATAACTGGGTCATGAACTGAGTTTTTAGAGCTGTAGGAGACTGTGTGTCTGAACAGAATCTTAATGTTGTGTATTCTTCTTCAAAGTGAAGGGTGTCATGACTTTAAGATTCCAAATTTAAATCTTATGGAAGCTGAAATAATAGAGGTTCAATGATTTGTATGCTCTTGCAGGTTCTCACCTGCAGTTCATTCTTAGTGAAAGCTGCATTTCTTGCATAGGAGAGAAGTAGCTTATGATTACAGCAAGTCTAAGAAAAATATTATGGAAGGAGGCAAAAGCGTGCAGATACCTGTTAATGCACACTGTTTGCTAAATCCATTACCATCTGCATAGGTTTGATTGGGTTAGTTGTGTAGCAACTCTGATAATATCTGCTGGAAACATTTATTGCACTATCTGTCACATATGCCTCTGCCTTCACTTGAAACATTTTGAGCTGGACAAGAACATTTATTTTAAGACCTGAGATGAAAATGGATGAAAAAGCATTTGCATGAAACAGGTTCTCTATCTCTTTTGCCAAATTTTAATCAAGTATCAGACACCAAGTTAAGAAATAATAGAGTTTTACACGTAAAAGTATGTCTTTGGATTATTGCTGCCTGATTTTCTGACCTAGTAGCACCATTTCTTGGAAACAAACAGTAGAATAAATAATTATTATATTTCTTAGATCATACCACCTCTGATCTGCTGGTCTGTACACATCACTGGAAGACTAATGGAGAATAAGTTCAGTCCAGGTACGTTCACATTATATCTTCTATTCAGTTTAAGACTTTTTTTTTTTTTTTTTTTAGCTTTTCCCCACTCACCAAGCAATATTTTTGATTGTGAAGCACATTCCTCCTCACATTTGTAAAACTGGCTTTAGTCAGTAATTTCTCTAGTGATTGTTTTACTACCTCCCATGTCAATCTCTTGGTAAAGAACTTCAATAAAAATATGCTCTATAAACCCATTAAAAAATAATAAGACACTTTTATTAAAAATCTCTGTCCTAAGGGAAATTTTAATCAAGATAACAGAAAGCATGAAAAAGAAATCGATTTTTTTTGCACTAATTTTGTGCAAATTTTATCTGCAAGTAGTTTGGAATGCTTTGGGAATATGTTGCTTCAGAAACCACCTCCTTTCTTCAGTGGAGTGACTGTGTTTGTTAGGTATGCCTGAAAAGACCAAAAGCCATTTTGGATGTGGAGTGCAGAAGTGCAGAGATCATCACACCCATCAGCACCAGATTCTTGTTGTTTTGTGTTTCAGCTATGTAATGTTTAAATAAAAATAAATTAAGTGTTAAGTAGAAAGTCTTCCTGCCTTAGTGCAAATAACAACATACTCCTGGCATGACAGTATAGCAGTTGTTAGCTCTGTTCTGGAGATGATCTCATAGTTGGTTTAATCAAAAATGAACATACACTTTAGAGGGCCATAGCTATGGAAATTGAATCTTTTATCATTTTGCCAAGAACTAACTTTGTTGTCCTGAGGGTCACATTGCAAGGGTCATTTTGTTGTGCTAGGGTTTTCGGAGTGAGAAATCACACAGGCATTTGATTGTGTAGCCTCAGAAGCCTTTTCTCACATGGGCTGGGATGAATTAGGGAAATGAATGAACTAGTGTCGTATCATATATGCCTACTTTGTCCATTGGCTGTCTGTATCTTTTTTACCCCTTTCTCCATCATCTTAATATTTAATCAAAATTCTTATAATTCAAGAAGCAGATGTGCCTTCATACAGTGTATCTCAGTGTACATGCTAGGGTATATATTTTGATACGGAATATATCTGGAGTATGTTTTGATAGAGGAGATGAAAATTATATTTGGTTTGAATACGGTTGCTTTTCTTTATAGAGTTAACAAGTGCTCAGAAGATCTTGTTATGTTGGGGTTTTTTTTTTAACATTGGAAAACCCCTTAGGAATCCACAGTCAAAAGCAAGCTTGTAAAAATCTCTAGTTCCTTTACGCAAGTGCTTTTAACTCACGAATGCTGTTGTTTTTAGAACAACTGCTGTTAATGTGCAGGCTTTTCCAATCAGTAATGAATGGAATATTGAAAAAGGTAGTTACATCAATTTTATCAATTCTTACAATGTTTTTAAAATACTATGCTTTTCAAGTAATTTTCTGTTTCTTGTGATTTCTAAGAGACAGATTACCTGCTATTCAGAAAAGGCTGTTATTGCAGTCTAGAAAAAACCTCTTTTAAGATGAAAAGGGAAAGATGCCTGAGGTGTCTAATGTGGGAATCTCTGTTATACTATGTTATCTGGAAATAAGAATGAAAAGTCAGTGAGATCCAGAGTTACTACCAAAGGAACTAGAGAGACAGGAAAGGAAGAATCCTTCTGACCACTGCCAGATGCACTCTTGGGACCTAATGTGTATTGCAAGAATTAAAAACATCCACAGATGTTGTAGAAAATCCCCTCACTGGAGTCCAAATCCTATTTGTATTGTGCTCAATAGCAGAACTCCAACAGATTTTGAAGGGACCTTATCAGAGACTTATTTCATAGTCGGTGAAGTTGAATCCTCTCCCTCAAATCAGTCTTTATGCATTTCTGCGTGACCTAAAACCTTCTTATACAACTTTATGAAACAGCAAAATATGATATTTATTGTGAAAATGGCAATGTAAGGCAACACACTGTTAAAAGTAATCTATATGAAATGTTTTATTTTTCTGGGTTATGCAGTTCACTTCAGTTCGGTGTTATAAGAGTCACACAGCAATCAGCAGATTTACGGCTTTACTGAAAACTGTGATGACATCCCCTTGCACTACTTCGCTCTCATTCCTATGGCTGGGCCTTTGTCCAATGCTTGATAGCCAAGTTATCCACAAAGCGATAAAAAATCCATTTTTATTTAATGCAAGAGGACATTCTTCTGTCAATTAGTATAAATTAAATGTCCATAGATGCTTGATCCAGCCAGGCACTTAGGCTTGCTTTTATCTCTGAACATGCAGCCTGGGGAAGTCCCGTGCTCGCTTGCAGTCCTATTGACATCCATGGGATTTAGCACTGGTGCATACCTTCAAAACTTATTGGTGCTTTCAGGAGGTGTAAATTAAAAACAGCCATTCAAACAAACTGTGCTCAATTGTAGTTTGGTGAGCCACACCTCGTCTTTATTCCCTGTGACTATGTTTCTTCCTGTGTGTTGCCTGTATCTCCTGATAGCGATGAACCGTAATTCACTTTGAGAGAGTTGGGAGTATAATTTCCTCTTGGGCATGCTTTTCCCCCTGAATGCCATGCTAGGAATGTATTAATATCTCTTTTATAGGCCAGAGGAATGTAGAATATGCATACTGACAGGGTGTTTGGAGCCCAGGGGAGGACAACTGAGGAGAGAGGCCAGGCTGATGGAAATGCTCTTCCCTGTGGGAGGTAGGAGTGGTGGAATTTGCTGTGCCACTGAGCTTCTGCTCTGTTTAGCTAGTGGCATCCCTACACAATGTTATATCAGCTGTTCCCAACCCTTCACCAACACCACCCTCTTTCCAGTGACCTTGCATCAACCCCATGTGAAATGCAACGAAGAAGATAATATGGGTTCTTCCTGATCTTGAAAGACGTAATACAAGCTTGAAAACAAGGAGGCAAAAAAGAGAACACAGATATTTGTTTCATGCCACTTTATTTCTTCAATTTTAGCAGTCATTTATGCTTTCACATTTGTGTTTCTCTGGTATTGCTTGAAGCCCCATGAATTGTTACAAGTTCTCACTAATTAAGAAGATGATATATTTTTCTGGCAATTCTTTTTAGGCTCCTTGCTTTGTGTGGTCTAACTGTGGGTAGACTTTATCAGCTGTATGCTCTTTCACGTGCCTTCAATTTCTGCTAAATAAAAAAAAAAAAGAAAAAAGACATACTATTATGCATTTTGCACTCTTTAATCACAACCCTGAGTGGCTGTTGTTTTTTTTGGTTTTTTTGCACATGGACTATTTCTCAACATTACCAGTATTGTTATGAAAACTAATTGTTGTCTTCATTGTCCTTGTAGCTCTTTTACACTCAGAGCATTTATTTAATTCCCTGAATAATGTTATAACTCAAGCCATTATGAAAAATACTGGAAATACCTAGCTGAGGACAAGCTCACTGGTTATATATATACATGTGTGTGTGTATTTCCACTTAGTGAGCCATTAATAAGAACTCCTTGAACACAGGGTTTCCTCCAGTCTGTCTACCCTAGTGTCTTATGAAAACGTCAAGGGAGAGAGTGTTAAGACTTGCTCTGCTCAAACCGTGATATCTACTGCATCTCTTCTAGGTATGTGCCCTGTTACAAGAGAGCAGATTTGTTTATGTGGCTTCTATTTATGTTTTAGTCTAACTTAATCTATTTTGTAAAATACTAACATTTACATTTAGTAGCTTTGCATCCCTCCTTTCTCGAGTTCATGTTAAGCCTTCTGCTTCAAACATCCTGTCTCACAGTAGTTATTTTAGCTCTCAGTGCTTCTTTTCCATTCCTGTTCAACTTCTGGGTTGTGGTAATATTCCACCTATCATATTTCTGGGTTGTGAGGGGTTTTGTTTGGTTGGTTTTTCTGGTAGGGATTGACTTTGTCACGTGCTATTGTGTTGAAACCATCTATTACTTGCAGTTGTACTTCAAGATGAGTTTCAGCTCTTTGTGAGGTGACCTTGATGTGATATGTCTTCATCTTTATTGTAGACCCTAAATAAAGATAAAACTCTCAAAATTTAATGGTGTATATGTAATATTTGATCTTGCTGGAGAGTATCCTTGTTATTTATTTAATGCCTTTCTCAGTGATAATCAGTAATAATTCAGAGCCTGATGTCCATGCTAACATGGGCATAATCTCATGGTTGTCCTTGGGAATTTTGTCCTCAAAAATGAACTAGTAATTACTGTCAGGATTTCTGTCTTCAGATGGTAGCTGAATGGGCATTTGGGCAGAGTGCTATTCAGTTTGCCACCCCCAAATTTTTCTCCCTGACGAAATCAGCCTGCAATTACTGCTACTTAAAGGGCTTAGCCAGCTGTGGGATGCTGAATGCTCAAAAATCCCAACAATCCGAGAGGGAGTTGTCGATCTTGGCCTTTCTCTGGACTATGCTGTATATGTTTCTAGATGGATTGCTCCAGAGACCTGGCAGTGAGTCTGGAGGGCATTTTCCTAGGCTGTTACTCAATGTTTTGCTTGCAAATATGCAGAATATTCCCAAAGGACCAAATGGTGTTCGTACCATGAAACACCCTCCCATCCACCCCAGAGAATCATGTCTATTAAACTCTCTTTAATTAGTTATGGTATTATAGATCCTGAACAGTGCATATTCAGAAAACTGTTGTGAAGCCACTGTCCTATCCCATTTCTCCCTAAGAGGCCTTTGATGCTCTTGGTCCTATTCCGTGGCTCGCCAATGCTATTCAAGTCATTATTTAGGCTTTGCAAAACCTGCCCTCAGGCTCCCAGCTTCTTTGAACATGCCTCAGCTTTTCCAGTCTCTGAGTCTTTTCTTCATACTCTGTGCCATTGAAGGCTGTTGTGAAACACATTTTCTGCATTCTTAGCCCTTCGAGGGCTTCCATATTGAAATGTTCTCCAAACGGCTTTGAGTATAAAGCTCAAGAGTTCTGAAAGCTCTGATTTTATAGACTTGAGGAGAAAACCAAATAAGACCTTAAGGGCATCATCCTCTGCACAGTTTTTTAAACAGCAGGCTTTTGGGATAGTTTAGTCAAAAAAAAAAGGTTTTCAGTCAATTTGGTTGTTTTAAATGAAGAAGGATGCCTTTTGCAACAATTGCAGTAACTCATTGAAAAATAGTCTGTCTCCATGGCCATCTTATTTTGGGCTTTCAGAAAAATACATTGAAAATACTTTTTCTGAAAAATTGACATTCTGAGCAGCTTCTACTTATTTGATCAGCTCTAGTATTGAGGTCTTGGTAAGAGTCAAAAGAGGAGAGTGGCATTTTAGAAAGGAAAAAAATGTAGAGTGGTTGAACTTTTTTTTTAAATTTTAGTGGGAAAGGAGGTGAGGCGATTGATGGTTAAGAAGAACTTGCAATTTGAGTTGTTTCAACCACAGAAGGCTGAAATGTCAGGGAGTTGCCTTCAGCTCAAACACTTGCTAGAAAGACTAAGAGTTAGCTTAATTGGAACAAAGAATTGAGGACTGAGTTGGCTCTTCAGTAGTAAAATTAGAGTACCTTTCATGTTTATACTTAGTGTTTATTTTCTTTGTCACATTTTCCTCCCTTCACAAAACAAAATTGAATACAGTGGATGAAAGCAGAATTTACCTTAAAACCTGGTTTGGTGGATCTTCTGAATGGAAAGCATTTAGGTTGTTGGTCCCTTTCTCTCTACATATTTAGTGGTACAGGATGCATGAGTATAAATGCTGGGCAGCTGGGAGCTGTTTGTTTTTGGAGAACTGGAAGCTCTTTGAAAACTGCAGGAGTAGGTATGTTTCTGAAGTTTTATTTCATTGTTTAGCTTTCTGTCATCCAGAAGTGCAGTGTTTACTTAAACGTTATACAAGCTCAGTGTTGTAAATTAACAAGTACTGTTGTAAATTAGGAGTCTTGGCTTTAAACTGCTGGACTTAATGCTGTAATTGAAAACATACCTACAAATGCTCAGCCGTCAAGTCTTAACTTCATAGAAATACCTTGGTTTCAGAATGTGCCATTCCCAGGCAGTTCTGAAAGTATGCTCAAGTAAATCTGAGGTGCACATTTGAATTTTTTCATCAAATGAAACCTGCCACACAAGTCTGAGAAATCCACACAATCCAGAGGCCGATGCTAGCAATGCATGCCCTCCTCTTGGGGCACAGCTCCTGTGTAGCTCCTGTGTAAGATCTTGATAGTATATGCGTGCACAGCCCCAAGAATTAAATTTTAATCTAAAAGGTTTAACGTAGACTATAATTTCTTCCTGAAGGAAAATTTGTCACTTCGGCATTCATGTTTCAGGTCATATTTCTCCATCATTCTGTATGTAAACACAGCCACGCTGAGAGATGGAAGCTCAAAGCAAGACAGAAGGAAGTGTTGGAGGTAAGATACCTCTGAGCTCCCTAAATAAGAATTAAGCTATCCAAGAGAGACGTGTTTTGCAGTTGAGAAGAGATGGAATAGAAGGAACACAGGCAAGTCAGGACATTAACACTATTTCAAAGAGTACCACTGCAGGAAGAATCAAATAGGTATTAAAAGACAAAGCAAAGCTGGGAATGTCTTAATAGATAGGAAAGACTTTAATGTTCACTCTTCATACCATGATCTCTGTTCTTACTTCCTTTTAAAAAAGAATGCGTGCATTTGTAATAGAGGTATTTTTTTAAGAGGGTAGCAGAACATGAGTAATGGGAGTGGAAATGATTGAGCAGCAACAGGACAGACACTTACCAGAGATCCTTACTTCTGGTAGGCTGTTTTCTCCAAAAAAAATTAGATTTCACAGAATTCCAGAATTGTTAGGCTTGGAAGGGACCTCCGGAGATCACCTAGTCCAACCCTCATGCCAAGGCAGGATCACCTAGAACAGGTAACACTGTAACGTGTCCAGGTGGCATTTGAATGTCTCCATTCAAGTACCACAGAGACGAAGAATCCGCAACTTCCTAGGGCAGCCTGTTCCAGTGCTCTGCCACCCTCAACATGAAGAAGTTTGCTCTCATGTTGAGGTGGAACTTGTGTTTCAGTTTATGGCCATTGCTCCTCATCCTGTCTCTGGGCACCACCAAAAAGAGTCTGGCACCATCCTCTTGACACCCATCTTTGAGATATTTGCATGCAGTAATGAGATCCCCTCTCAATTTTGTCTTCTCCAGACAAAACAGGCCCAGCTCCATCAGTCTGTCCTCATAAGAGAGATGCTCCAGACCCCTAATCTTTGTGGCCCTCTGCTGGACCCTCTCCTCTAGCACCTCATTTTTCTTGTACTGAGGAGCCCAGAACCAGATGCGGCCTCACTAGGGCTGCATAGAGGCAGGATCACCTCCCTTGACCTGCTGGCCACACACTTCCCAATGTACCCCAGGGTATTCCTTTTAAGGAAGACACATGACAGTTTACTTTAAATGATATTGCCTCAGTGATGGTTTTCCTCATCTCAGGTATTAAATGCGAGGAATGACTTGAAAGCTAGGATGCTTCAGAGAGTAAAAACAGTGTTTCTTGTTTCTCTCCCCTTTATGATAGTGTGGAATTTTGAGGTTATGGAGTTTGGGGAAGGATTATAGGAATGGAACATGTCATGTGTTGCTTTGTTTGGTTAAAGAGATGGCTCATGCATTTTATCTCTAATTCCTGAAGGGACAAGCTGCCACAGTTGCGTACATCCCTACATAAGCTGGGGGTAAGCTCTGGGCAAAACTGCTGGTATTGCAAGTGTTGCAATTTCACAAAGCATGACACAAATAATGAGTTTCGGTTTTCTGATATTTGAAATTACAGCGGTAATTGCTGTGCTGTTTTTCTGTTTGTATTTTAAAACCCTACCAGTTTACCTACATGCAGGCTAAAAGATGCCAGGTGGTGTCACTTCTGGTTTTCTTCCTCCCTGTTAGGAAAGATGGCATGCTCCCCAGCTGTCTCCTGCTTCCCTCACTACAAGAGCACTCCGCTGCTGTCCTACACCTTGGAGCAGGATGTGGCTGAGGCCAAAACCACAAAGGGCAATTTTGCAGCTTGGAATTTCCCCATGGCTATTGCATCCATGTCCTAAGTATAGCAGCAGAAAAACATTTAACTCAGCAATTGCTTTTGTTGAGGGCTGATTTTAATGGTGAATGCTGCTGCTGTGAACTCAGTTTCATGGCATTGAAATGATGCACCATGGTTTGACCGCTGAGCACCAAGCCTGCCAGAGTTCAAGAAGGATTTGGGCAAGGCTCTCAAAAACATGTTGTCGTTTTTGGAACTGTCCTGTGCAAAGCCAGGAGTTGAGCTCTATGATCCTTGTGGGTCCCCTTCAGTTCAGAGTATCCCTAGATTCCTTGACAGCAGATTGATATGTTGGCTTTTGCTGAGAGGTTTTTGTGTCACATGTATCTTCAGGAGACTAAAATACTCTGTGTGAGCTGAATGTTTATGTTTCTATATGACTAATCTCTTCTCCGGGTTTTCCATGTGGACAGCTGAACCAGCTCAGCTGAGAGACGGCAGGGAAAGGAGGGAGTATGAAGAAGGAATTGCCTAAGCTGGCCCTGATGCCAACAATTGAAAGGCTGGAACTGGAGCTTCAGTGTACTGGTCTATAGGATGTTGGCTTAGCTGGCAAAGACGGTTTCCTTGTTCCTGCTTTGCCCCACCAGCAATCAATGACTTGCCCTATCTCTTACAATCTGAGCTAATTTCCTAGTGTTAGTAATGACTTTGCCTCTGTGGTTGTAGATTTTTAAATAGAGCATATTAAACACTTGAAATTGGTCTGCATTATGAGTTTTTATATATTAGATCTTTGTCTTAAATGAAACTCTTCTAAGTATTGAAATTCAATGGGAAAAATACTAGAGCTTCCTGGATGTTATGTGTCTAGCAAACATCATTCTAGCTCTATTTATTTCACATATCAATGATTTACATAAGAAATTAGAAAACAAACGTTTGCTTTGCCTGCACTAAGGAGAGCAGTAGACTGTACCTGAGTTATGAGAAGTGGTCTAAACATTGCTGTGTGGAGCACTCTGGGAACTCATTTACTCTGCAATGCCCCAAGAAATGCACGCTCTTTCGCCTACAACCTGTATTTTGCTTGTACTACAGGACTAAATATTGACCTTCTCCGTTCCCACTGTTTGTCAGGCTTTGTTTATGGCTCAGAAGGAGCACATGGAGGGTGGAGAAGCTTACATTTTTTCCTGCTTGTATTAGCCATTGGCTCTAGATCAAGAAATGTGTGATCAACGTTTATTAAATATGATCAATTGCAGACATGTAAGCTCACATCACTTCCACTAACATTTTTCCATTTAAACCTCTTAATTCTCCCTCCTGTGACCTCAAAATAGGAATTTGTCACAATCTGCTAGCATTGGAACTTTTCTGATGTTATAGACAGAGATTTATGGGTATCCAGGGCCTAGGTGATATCGAGCCAGGCCAGCAGATCCCAAATCCTCTAATGTGAACTTTAGGGATTATTTTTACAAAAGGGAACATTCAGTTCAGTGAAAGCTGACTCTATTTTCAGGATTACAAGCTGAAATTTGTGTCTTTATTGAGCTGCACAGCAAGCAGAACATATGGAAACTCCCACTGAATAAGCCAGAGTGACTGCTCCAATGCCGTGACTATTTTACAATAACCTGAACCATATTATGCCTGGTGATTTGTTAAATTTGCATTCAAATTTGAGTTCAAAGCTGAAACTGTGGCTGAGCTAAAGTCGCCAGGAATTTTGCTTTTGACTTCAAAGGGCCACTCTTTTTATCCAGGTCTACAATTGCCTGAGTGATTTGAAGGAGCACTTTTTCAGCTCCTCTGTGCAGACAGGTCTATTTGATGTGAAGCTCTCTGCCATGGAAGCAGAATCCTTTCTCTATGAGGTTTTTGTGCTCCTCTCACTTAGTCCTTCTTCTGAAGTCATAAGTCTCTGTTTAGGGCACCGAACACCTCTGCAACAGCTGGTACTGATTTCAAGGATGCTCCAGGTAAAGAAAAAACATCAGCGAAGGAATATAATTCCTGTTGGCAGGCATTTTCCCCTAGATATTAAAAAAAAAAAAGAGGAATGGATCTTTTCTGTCTGTCATGCTTGTTTTTCAAAACTAAAAACATGCAAGAAATCTCACCCACATCCCCAAAGCTATGACCAGAGACATTTGCTGTCACTACTTTATCCTGTCCCTCTAGGGAATGTAGGAGAACTGCAGAAAATGGTAGTGGGAGATGGATGCAGGACATCCCTAAGGAGTGAAAGGGTAGATCCCTTTTAATGTGAATTTTAAATGTCATTTACCATAACTCTTAGAACAATGTCATTCCACTGCAATCTTTGTGGCTGAAATACCTCACTGTGCAAATGGACAGGATACTTATTAACTTTCCTTCTTCCTCTGCTCCCCAAAATTGTTATGGAGGCCCTGGCTGTTCTCTTAGCTCAAATAATGTTTGACAGTTCAGTAATAAGACAAAAGACAACCATTTTTTTCCCTTTTTAAAATCCAGATAATTTAATACAATAAAGAACCAAAGACATCAAAGCAAAGAAACCATATACATTGTACAAAGCATTGGGAATCTGTTCTCTTTTCAGAATTTTGACATGTGCTATGTAGTGTGGTTACAGCTATTAAGAAAATACAGACATCTTTCCATGCAGTCCTCTTGCTATTTAAAACAATAATGTGAAATCTGTTTTGATGCTGCACAGAGACACATACAGCTTTATTGCTGGCTTTCAGTGAAGGTGGGTAGAATATGTTGGCCTTGTGTACTTCATTAGAGCAAGAGCATGGCAGTTAAGTCTGAATGAGAGACATAGATTAGATTTATGATGCAGTGCAAGTTTTGTGTATGTAGACTGCTTTCTTGTTCCGTCTTCAGAGCTCTGCTTAACTTCTTTTGAAGCATGGTTGATTATCCTTTATTGCCTGTGAGGGTGTTTTCAGAGATTTTCCTGTCCTACTCTATAACACTTAGGCAGGAATGCTATTGAGACCTAACACAGAAATGCACAGGATCTGCTCTTATGATCTCATATCTAGAGGGCAGCATGCAAGCCTGTGCCAGCATCATCTCTAATCAGCTCAGCAGTTCCTGAGGGAGTTGATGGAGGGGACAAATATTCTAATGTTGCTCTTAACTTTCCAGAAAATGTCTCTCTAATGGACCAGGTGATGGTCTGTAAGACCCCCAAACCCCTGTTTACCTTCAAGCATATATATAAACATAGAGGGTAACATAATTTAGTCATCTTGAAAGGAGAGGATGAGCTGTAAGTTATGTCTTCTACTGGGACTCCAAATGCAACCATACCTCAGGTTAACTGCTATTGGTCTTTTCCAATGTGTTCATGTCAGAGCTATGGAAAGACCTGTGTGAAGGCAGGGTGAGCTGCAGGATCTCAGCAGCTCTGAAACCTACATGCACAGTTCTTTAAGCTGGGGCATAGACAAATGAAAGTAACTAAAACAATACTACAGTCATTCAGAGAAAATTGCCTAACTTGTTTTTATTTTTCAGAAGTTGAGACTGAGTTATCTTAGTTACCAAGATGATTATGCTTAATGGATTCAGGTTGTTTGTTAATTATCGTGCTTGTAAGTGAATTAATGAGAAGCGCTGGATACAAGGTTTCAGATGAAGAGAGATGAATGGTAATTGGTATGCTGTTTTATTTATAATTTTTATAATATATAATATATTATATATTTTTATAATTTTGCTATATTATGTTGCCTGTCTGCAGGCTTATATGAAATTTTAGGAGCTAATAAGCAGGCACTGGAAAATTCCAAAACACTGCTTCTTGCTTGGGTGGGAAGGTGAGACAAGCAAGACTGATACTATGAACAAATAGGTATTTGTGAAAATGATGTGCACGTACTCCAGGTCAAGGCTCTCTTGAGAAGACTTTCAAATCCCTGAGTTACCTCAGGATCATGAACTTTCCAGTTAGGTAGGGATACATGGTAGGTAGGAAAATCGAGCAGACCATTTTCAATACAGGAGAGAAGTTCTTTCCTCTCAAGCATAAGCGTAGTTGTACTTCCCCCTGAACACATTCTGATCTCTTCTTCTGGGTGGAAGCTTTGGAAATAAACATTTATCTGTTATGAAGGCTTCTAATGTGAATAGTCAAACTTTGTGGATTTTTTCTCTTTGGTTATGAACCATGATGGGCTACACAAAGAAAGGAGACCATATTTGGTAAGGATCAGACTTTGTTGCTAGTGAATTTTATTCATATAAATAATGTGTTTTATTGCTATAAAGTATTGGCTAAAGAGACAGCCTAGACATTGACTAAAGAGATAGGCATCCATCAACAACAAAACTGTGAACCAGACCAAGGGAATATAAGCAAAGGAATGGGATTGTTTTCATCTTGAATCTTTAGATGGATTCCTGAGATTATTTAGTGCTCTTTTAGCCACTTAAGTTCCCATTGAACTTGGATTTGTCTTGATCTGGTCCATTCCAGACATTGTTACTTAATCTTTTACATATTCCAAGATGTCACTTGGATTACTAACCAGACTTTTTTATGCTGTCAGCCATAATTTCCCCTGGAATAACTGTCTTGCTGCATCCAGATAACCATCTTCATATGAATAACATTTATTATTGCCCAACATGGAGAAATTTCAACTCCTACTCCAGTTGGGATGACAAGACTTTCAGACAGCCGTAGTAACCTCTATGAAAACTCCTACGTAGAGGATATAGACATATTAAAATCATATTTATAATCTGGAGCTATTCCCAATGGAAAGGGGATTTTAGGACTGACGTATCTCTTTAGGTAGATGAGACCATAACATCAGGCTGAAATACATTCAAGCCACCAGCTAAGCACACAGCTGAACCTAAGGTAGCTGAAGAAGGACTCCATGGAAATGGATGGTCACAAGTTAATGGCTGGAAAATATGCCAAAGTCTAACAATTGGAAAATGCATTTGCTATGCTCCTTTTTGGTATGAAGCTAGTAACAAGGCAAAGGAGGGAGGGACAGTTACTTGTGTTGCATAACTGGATACAATAGTTCCTCATTTGTCACAAAAATTCAATTAGCATTTCAAAAAGGCATTTTATACTTTTCAGATGAGACTGGCATTCCAAATGTAATACCTAATCTGTAAGTCAGAAGTTAATTTTCCTGATGTATTATGTCATTTTCTGAGTATATCCAGAAAAACAGGTTTAATACTAAACTTTCCTCTGTTTTCTTATTTGTTTCTGATTTTGGAATAATTGTACCACAATTTTTATTATTTATAGAGAATGATAATCATTATCATAAAAGAGAAATCCTATGTCCTGTGCATCTGTAATTTGTATTATGCAAATAGGATACTTCACATTTGCCATTGGCAATAGCACCATCAATTCTTATTCTTTTCATATGAATCAGGCTTTAATAGCATCAGGCCAAACATTATGGATTATGATAGAGTACGACCCTTTAAGGATATGGGTAATACCATATTGCCGGGGCACAAATGAGCAAAAAGGAACTGTGGTAAACTTTGGGTAACCCTCTGTTTCAATCCAATCCTGTAAACTTCCAAGTACGTGTTAAATTTTACTTCTGAGTGGTGTGTGTAGCTGCTGATTGAGACCTGAATTATCCAACTAGAATGAGAGCATGCTTTAAAGCAGGTGTGTTACCATGGTACAAACCTGCTAGCTGGAAACACTATTTCCAAATAGCTACTGCCTGAAAGGGAACAGATTATCCCATCCAAAAGGACATAATAGAGAAGATCCTTGCCCAGATCCTCATCCTAGGAGACGTTCCAAGCCACAATGGTACATGTGTATTGATACACTGTGCCTTTGGTACTTAGCTGGAGCAACAGGACTTCTGTAGCTTCCAAGTCCAGCTTTGCATTAAATGCTACTCACTGGATTAAGTATTTGTCTTCCTTAATTCAGTGCTTTTCGTTTCCTGGCCTCCAAAACAGGAACTCTCAGAAAACTAGATGATTCAGAAGGCCTGAGCTTAAAACATGCTGAATACCTTTGAGAGGAAAATAGCACATGGTAATGTAAAGAAGCATCTCTTCAATGAGCTGATGATTCTCCACCTACTGAGATGTTGTTGTTGTATAGCTCACTAGAGGGCATGTGACCATACTTTATAATCCTGAAGATAAAGAAATTCTTATTAGATCAGGAGGGAGCTGGGGGAATGAACCAGATATTGCTGCATTGCAAACAGAAAATGTTAGAATTGCACCCACTTATTTCAGTTGCTCATTCGAGTATATTGTTTGAAAGAGAACTTTAGATTAGTCTTGCAGTATGAATATAGTGTCTTTTCCTTACCAGGGAACAGAAGCAGAGGTATGCTCTGCAATTTACTCTGAATTCATTTTATCCTATTCTTTTTTCTTACTGTTTTTCTGGGGGGAAAAATGTAGATACCATACTGATCCCTTCTTATACAAGCTGCCAGAATAAGCAACTCAGATATTCACCATAAATATTTCAGAATATCTAATATTTCTATTTGTAACCACTTAATCTTGTACACATGTTAAAGGAAATAAATTTTTAAAAACAATTATTTTAGATTTAAGTTTTCTGTAGGCAATAGAACCAGAGGACATGGTTATTTTTAATATGCCCCTATCTTGGAGCTTTAAAATATAGAAGCATTTGGGTCAGTTGTTTTCATCTGCTGTGAAAACAACCCCTAAATCTCTTGAATTTCCTAAGTATTTCCAGTTGCTTTCAATTTTGGGGGTAAAAAAAAAGGCATAATCCAAATAAGTCTAGCAAAACTAGTTTCCCCCTCAGTTTTCAGTCCTGTCTTGTATTATGCCTGAGTGGAAAGCTCTTTGTCCTTTATGACTGCAGCAACTTTGCTTTTGCTGAAGTAAGAAGTCACAGGTATAGTACCTATTAGTTAAGAATGGATGCAGAATGAAATATGGCAGAGGACAATGCTTTGGGAATTCTGGTCCAAATTCCAAATTACTTCACTTAGGTTTTGTTTTAGTTCAAACTCTTACTAGTACAAACAGAACTTCATTGAGCAGTTGCCTGTGTTTTTCCAAAGTGTTGTTCCTCATCATCTCCTAACTCCAAGAGCCAGATATAGAAAGCAGTGAAGAAAAAAAAAAAAGTCCAGCAATTCTCTTGGACTTGGTAGTGAAGAGCTCTGCAGTGAGACTCTAACTATATTGTTTGGTAAGGTTATTTGTTGCATGTCCCATCCATGTCTAAAAGGGTAAGAGTTGAAATGTTTGTGTGGTCCATGAGTGACCACTGGAACCTGTTAACTCTCTGGCATGCAGTTCGGTTGAAACACATTTGTTAACTTTTTCTCCCTGCCCCATCTTACCTATCATGGCACTGCTCTCTGTTTTTCATTTGTGTATTCTGGGTACCAGTGTCTGGTCAGCATCCAACCCCACCAAAGTTTCCAAAGCTCTTTAATTTGCCTTCCACCCCTGATGTGTGCACAGTTATTTCTCTGAGTTCACTCCTCTGCTCAGTCACTGCATCACCCTGGATCTGCCTTCGCACAACTCACATGGCTTTTCTCTCCTGCACTGTTAGTGGCTTTGTGAAGTGCTAACTGTACATTTCACAGGAGAAAAAATGTAGTGCATCCAAACAGAGAATGTTAAAAGCAGAAGGGAAATAAAAAGCTGAATTTTTCATATGTAATAGCTAAAAATTAGAATATTTTACCCTCTTTAATCATTCCTCAAGGTTATCTTTTGTAACAGTGTCTACAGAAATACTCTAAAAGATGATATGGTTGAGACAGAGGAGAGTAGACAGCATTATGGCTTTAATTATAGCATAAAAACATGTAAAGCACATGCATATGAAAACTAAATAGCAATGGCTATATATTCCTCCCATAACTCTTATATGCCATTTTAAATGGCCTCCTCTTCAGGCTGCAGCGTAGAGTGCAGAGGTGGCTTTGGAACAGCTGGTGTGAGCTTCAGATTGGTGCTGCTAGCAGTCAAGGTAGGGCAGCTCTTCGCCAAGGGAAACCACAAAACCTCTTGACTAGCAGGGCAGGTTGACCTGCTTTGTTTTGCAGCCAGCAGCCAGCCAAACTGCTTACAAATATCTCTTGTAGCTCAATAAGACACTACGATGTGTGGCTTGGCAACAGCAACATTAAATAAAAATCTGCTCTTGGTGATGGGAACAGTTTATTTGTCATGTAACAAAAGTCCCTGGGTACGTTCTCCATCTCATCAGCATTAAGAGAGAAAACAGCTGGATTTAAGCTGACACACTTCAAAACTGTATTTGAATTCATCTTGTTACCAACCTAGCTGATACCAACCGATCCCCTACATTACCTTACATTCTGAATCTTTACATACAGCAAACTTGATTCTGTTTAGCCGTAATTAAGAAAAAAAAAAGTAAAAAACCCCAAAGAAAGCAGCAGTCTCTTTTCTGAAGGAAACAAACTTGATGTATCAAACTAGCAAGAAACTTTTTTTCAATATTGTTTCCCTTATTAAATAGAACCCCATTCCGCATCTGCCATGAAGATTTGGATGCTGGGTTGAGATCACGCTGAAAGTCAGGGTGGCCTACATCAGAAAAGTTGCATTTCACAGAAACATTTGCTATTGATATGTTGGGAAAGTGTCAGACTTGCGGGAGGACTGGAGAGTTTTGCATGATACATTAATAAGAAACAGTTTAGTATACTAGATTACTAAAGCATGGTTAATTTTGAAGCCAAAGCCCACACATTCTTAACTTTGTTTCCCAGCTGAAGAGCCAGTTGACTTACGTATTGTATGGGAACCGGAGTGTTATTCTTTGAAAGCAAAGCTGGTGTTTAGAAAATCCAAAGTTGAGCTAACAGCACAGCATATAGGCATCACACAGGATGTTATTCTAAGCTGTAATGGGGAAATGTCAGTACACGTGATAGCTGTATTTGCAGCATGTGTGTTTTGAAAAAGCAGGTTACGTACATTGTTGCCTTACAAGTCCCACAAAACTGAGATAGTTTCATCTGTCTTGGAAAGTTTGGTATCTGACAAACTGACAGAAAGTCTACTCAACAACTCTGAGAGGCTTTAAAAGACGTAGGGCCATATGCTCTTCTCCTTCAGTGTTGATAAGGAGGTGCTTTTGGAGATGTCTTTCCTCATTCCAGGAGCACTTTAAAACACAATTTTCTGAACTGCAGGGTTTAATTGAATTTAACAGAGTTTGCTGTACTACATTCCCAGCTACTGAACTTGTCTTATGGAAGCATTACTCATCTTTCCCACCTTGAGAAAAACAATGGGCTTATAGGAATGTATGCACTCTAGAGCTAAATTTAAATATATGACAAAGCAGCCCTGTTTCCTAGGATACTATGAAGAATTAGAACTAGAGTAGATTAAGTATATTTTCTGTTTAATCAACACAATCAAAAAATAATACAACCTCCAAGCCAAAACCAAGGGTGGCATTGTTCCTGGATAATGAAAAAGGTATCAAATGCTGCTGTGATTAGCTGGTCACCTGTAAATTCAATAGTTAGGAACTGAGAGGTAATTTTTATAATGTTGAAGTTAGAGTGAAAAAGAGTTTGTGTATAAGTAAGCTCCTAAACATCTTGGGTTTTTTGTTTTGGTTTGGTTTTTTTTGTTTGTTTGTTTTTTGAGGGAATATTCTGTCTTTGACAATGATTGCATAGTAACAGGCCGTGGTTTTCCCTGAAGCAGCAGAACTCCACTGCCCAGACACTTTGTGCTGAGCTGTTTTCTTCCAGTTAATGTCACTGTCATTCTTGAATTGTATATGGTATCCTCTGAAAAGTGCCCTAGATTCTCACTCCTTTTTTTTTTTTTGTTTGTGTTTTTTATATCCCTTTTTAAAAAAATACTTTCTCTGATAGTAACCATCTGGACTGCTTTGATGATTTGTTACTGCCAGTGTGGGTTGTGTGTGGTAGCAAATAAAAAGAATAGTCTCTTAGCCATTAACTGGGTCACAAAATAGTATCAGGGAATTTGGAAGGGGGTTATTTCCACAAAGATGCTTTCTGTTCCTGCCCTAGAGATACTGAGTTGATGATCATCTGTAACCACTGGGGACAGAAGTCACAAAAAAGGCATGTAGTAAAACCACCTGAATGTTAAAAAACCCAAACAGATGTATCAGTAAACTCGTTTTTGTTTTTTTTTTTTCTTTGATTAGAGCAATGAGGAAAGGCTGAGAGAATTGACTTTGTTCATGCTGGAGAAGAGGCAGCTTCAGGGTGATGTAATTGCAGTCTTCCTGTATGTGAAGAAAGCCTACAAGGAAGATGGAATTTACAAGAACATGTACTGACAGGACAAGGGGGAATGGCTTCAAACTGAGAGTAGTTTTAAATTAGCTATCAGAAAAAAAATTCTTTGCTGTGGGGGTGATGATACGCTGGAAGAGTTTGCTCAGAGAAGTTGTGGATTCTCCATCCCTGGAAGTGTTTCAAGGCTGGGCTGAATGGAGCTCTGAGCAACCTGGTGTAGTGAAAGTTCCTGTCCATGGTAGGGCAGTTAGAAGGTGATCTTTAAGGTCTCTTCCAATCTAAACCATACTGCAAATGTATTTAAATGTCTCTCCACCAGCGTAAGCCATGCCTAGATTATTATCTGATTTACTACTTCTTGTTGACTCTCTTAGTACTTATTCCCTTTCCCTACTAGTTTTTGCTCCCTTTCTAATAATTTGAATTCCACTGTTCTAGTAACTTCATAATTAGTTTTCTCCCTACTGATACTTTATGCAAATTTGAGGTGGCTAGTAGCACCTTCCGTTGCAATCAAGTACTTCTGTGGGGATTCCAAATCTGTCATTACTGAAGTGGGCAATATGATTGATTTTAGTACCTACTATGTCAGGACACAATATTTTAGGGTATGAACTAATGCTTTGAGCCTCTAGCCTGGGCTGAAAGAATCAGAACAATGAAATGAGAATCATTCTAAAACCTAATGTTTCCATGTTCCCATTAATTTATTATGTTTTGCTTTGAAAAAAAAAAAAAGGAAAATTATGTTCAAAGGTTAAAGTCCACATAGCTTTTTACACACAAACCAGCATTTTATCTAGATTATACATGTAAATAAAGTTGCAGCTTGTTCCTAAGACATAAAAAGCAAAGGTCAGATGATGGCAATACAGGGAAAAACATGTAAATCTCTTTGTTCTGCATTTCTTGGCAGCCAATATATTCAGTATTCTGGTACTTGTTATGCAGAAAAATAGACTGCCTATTGTGGATAACAGCATAAAAGGCAAAGGACCAGTTCTGTTCCTCTTGTAACTCCATCAGTGACAATGTACTTCAATCAGGAATTCCTTTAGCAGGGGTCTTCAAGTCACCACTTGAGGTTCAAGTGCTAACTTCTTTTAACACTCAGAAGAGCTGTGCTGAATAAGGCCAGCAAAAAGGTTTGATGAACTCTTTCAGATGGAAAAATCTGTGACAGAGCAGATCCTGGAGCACAGTGCGAGGAAGAGCCAAGCTTTTGGAAGGAAGCTAAGGCTGAGGTCCACATAGTCATTGTCTTTGAATTACGGAAGGCCAGCGTAGGGGTGGGTTACCAAACACCAGAATGGAGGTAAATTTAGATGCTCTCAGGATTATTTGTGTTTTCAGCAGTGAAGCAAGCTCCCTTCTTTCTATCAAACTGGGCTGCACACCAGAGGAGAGGCTCCCCTTATTGCCTCTTCTCACCCTTTTTTGTCATTTTCTTGCACTGAGAGGAAAACGGGGAAACAATAGCAGCCAGAGAACTGAGTATAAAAATATATTGCCAGAGTAAATTGCAACACGGTGTTTTGACCTGTAACTATTGTCCTTCACAGTTGCTCTCCATCACTTGTGCCATTGTCCAGGAATGCAGCCTGCATAGTTAATTAAGTGACTATCCTAATTTTACCCTCTTCACAGATTTCAAGGAGGAAAATGGTCCCGTAATTCTAGATATTGCTCCTATGTTAGTTAGCAACTAAAAAGGCAGAGTCCATTAAACAGTATAAATCAAACTCCTCATTTTTTTTCCTGCCCATTTTCAAAAACAGAGCAAAGAAATGAGGTATCTTTAGTGCTATCTTGAGGTTCTTTTTTTCTCTGCTATGCAAGACTGGGATAATAATTTGGGGTTTTTTCCATTTTTGTGAAAAATGTTTGTGGAATGTTATTTTTCTTATTTCACAATTAGTATTATATGCTCTGAATAGCACACCTAGGTGGTCAGAAAGCAGCCATTAGGTTGGCGTTGCAGGGAAAAAACTGTTTCAATAGAAACAAATCGGAATTTTAAAAAAACCCTCAAAATCTAGACATTAAATTCATTTACAAAAAAAAAAGTTCTCATTTCTCTTTGAAATTACTTCTTGTTTCAGTATTCACTATATTTATTATTGCTAGTTACTGCAAGTGTATTGGCATAAAAGCACAAAGTTGATCAGGAATGACATTTAAACATTATTTCATTAAGAAGAGAAATGAGATGTACCTTTTTCGACAATTACTTATGAAATCTACTCTTTTTTAGAACACAACCCAACTGGAGAGGCAGCTCATAAGTGATCAATACCAGTTTCTTATTTTATAAAATGCAGCTGTATTAACCTGTTAGTAGGACAGATTTTGAGTCTATTTAATGAACTAACCATTCATTCATCATAAATGGTAATATTGCATAGAAGTAAGTTTTCCCCTGTCATATTATCTTCTGTTTCTAAAGCTATATACTTGTGCTACAAAAACTGGGGGGAGGGGGGACAGGGAGGGAGTAGAGGGGTATATGTTCTAAAATATTTATCTCTTTATCTTTTAGTTATTTTCTTAAATAAGTATGGGGAGTAAAATTGAACATTCATACAGAGAAGGAAGCAACCTCACTTTTTTGCAGAGCAAAAATGTCTTACCATGGGAACAGGATATTTATTACAGCTTCTAGACACAGTATCCTAGATCCAAAACCATTTCTTTAAGGTATTTAATTTATTTATTGAAAATATTTTTACATTTGCTCTTTTATGCAGTCTTCAGCTGTGACTGCATTTATCAGAAAACATGAGATAAATGTAAAAAACAACAATCAGCTTTGTCAGTCCTTATTACAGCTAAGGTTGCACAATGGTTTCCATTCTAACCCTTTTCATCCTCATGATTTTCGGCTGCTCTCATTCCTAAGAAGGGAATTTTCCTTACGGTTATTTTTCTTTGGAAAGTTTGAGTAACTTGGCTCCAATATTGCCAAAAATATTGCAAAGAAAATGGGTGTATGTAGACTTGCTAATTATAGATATTTTTTCTTGTTTTGACTACTCTTCAACATATGCAGCGGGGGGAGGGAGGGAGGCTGAAATTTCAGCTATTTCCATATCAAGTCAGTCGTCTTTCTGGGCTACCGTGGATCTGTGTTTTGGTTTGTGAGTTGTGATCCTCTGGAAAACCACGTGCTGAGCATTCACAGCATAGCTCACATACGTCTTCCTCACAGCGCTTTGTGTTGGGAAGCGCTCCGGCAGGGCCAGCAGGAGTCCTGTGTGCAGACACGGGAGGAGGACGGGAAAATACTGCCTGGCCATTGCTGCTCCTCTCGCTCTGCACATGTGGCTGGCTCCCAGCAGGGAGACGGGAGGGTTTAACTTGTGACCTTCCAGGTGCAGGAACTAAATCTTCACTGTGTCTTGCCGAAACCTTTCCTTTAGGAAAGTACTTCTTTCTCTAATCAGTGCTGTAACGTATATGGCTTTGGAAGCACAGTTGGGTAGCAATAGGTTTAGTGATGTGGTGCAGATGTTTTGGGGAAAATAATGAAATGACTTTAAATGATTTAAACTGGCTGATTATTGCATTGGTTTTTGAAGCAACATTTATCAATGGTTATTAATTTTGCTGGATGACAGTGTTTCCCCTTGCTTTGTCATCCTCCCAAGAAGCTGGTTATTCCCACTCCAGAGAGTTAATTGTTGTCAGAGAGGCTGATTGAAGTCCTGAACTGTGAGCAGCCAAGCTAGTCACAGCACTCTGTGTTGTGAATTAACTCTGACACCATCCTGGACTGTTTTAATCAGGAAAAGGAGTTATTTATTAGAAATAACAGTGACACTCAGTACTCATCTTTTTTTTAAAAAAAATTATAAATAAGGATTTCAAAACAGTTTTATTGCATCATTTGCCTTCCTGCTCACAAGGAGCATGGCATTAGGAGTTAGACCCAAAAATACAGAAATCAAAGGATGTGATATTTCTTCTCCTGTTTCCACGCCCGGGGTTGCACGCTGTGAGCCTGCCTCTCTCCAGGCTGTGGTTGTGCCTCCTGCTCCGGCTGCAGCTGGGGCCACCCGTCGTGGCTCAGTTGGGTCAGGCGGCAATTACACCAGTGGCTGTGCTCGCTGACAGTTTTGGGGAGAGGGTAAGATTTGGAGAGGAAGAGGTGAGCTGGGACCTCTTGATGTGGCCAGGCTAGGCAGGCATGATGTCAGCAGGGGGATGCTCTGCAGCCGGCGTCAAACCCCTGACAGGGGTTGTTTGTGGCCACAGTCCAGTGAGCGTTGGCTGGCTCGCTCTCCTGCCTGGGCACGCCGGCAGAGCCAAGGAGCAAAACCCAGCTGCTGCTGCTGCCAGCACCTCCCTACGCCATCCCTGCACTGCATTGACAGCATGTTCCACAGCAGAGTGGTAAGGGTTGAAGGCTGAGGAGGAGGAAGAGTTTTAATCACTAGGCAGTATGTCCCAGTACCTGCAGAAGGGTCTCCATGGCACTTTTGGGTCACAGGCTTATGGCTGCAGCTTTCACGCATCATCTGTCAAGCAGGAAAGAGGAGGAGGAGTGGGTCAATTCTTGGGCCATGTGTCCCACCTATGGGCTTCAATGCTGGAAGAAACATGGCATAAGCTCTAATGAGTGGCAATACAGAATTATTATCTGTGGAGAAGAGTTTTGTGGTGGCCACAAGGCTACACTGGTGTGGATTTCTGGAGCCGATGCCCACCTGTCATGCCTTTGGGCCCTAACTTGTCCTCCAGGTGCTTTGCTGGGACCACAGTCCCAGGACCTGGGGCATTTGATAGAAACAATGGAGTGAGGGTATCCCCTTCCCTTTGGTCCCCATCCTACCATCATTGTCTTCATGATCTGCCATGCAAAGCCTTTTCTGCTGAGGGGGTTTGGTTGTGATCTGAATATCAAAACGGTGCAAAATGAAAGAAATTAACCCAAAACTCATCCCCGTGGAGACCTAGAGGACAGAAAGGAAGACAAAGATCCCTAAATGTGGTTTTCTTAAAAAAAATCTTTGTTTGTTGAGCTGTAGTCTCAGTAAAACCTAGTTATTGTTTGATGGTCCTGATTGAATTTTTTAGTCAGAAATCAAGTAAAACACAGAGTAGGCCCCAGGAGCAATGCTAAAAGAGATTTGGCCAAATCCAAATTGTGAGAGTGTCTGTAAGGGGCAGTGGAAATTCAGTGCAGCTGGTGAACCTAAAAAATAATAACAAAAAACAATACACCTCTGTCTAATAGAATGTCTTTCATATGACAAGTACTCCTAAACGCTTTATATAGAATTAAAACCAGATTTAATTTCAAGAACAGGTAATTTTGTTTGTTTAAGGGAAAGAAAAACATAGGACATTATACTGCAGTAAAGCTGGTGTAAATCAAAAAGGGTTCAACTAAAGTCATGTATCTTAAAATATAGATGCTGTAAATTACACAAGATTGTAATCTGGCCCATAATATTTTACATTTATGGTGTGTAATTTTGGCCCTTTGGGGGAGGTCAGGTAAAGGATCTTCTCATTATCATACTATTTCCTTATTGTTCTCAAACTGAGTATATTAATTTCTCATGTTTCTTCATTTCTTACTTTGGTCTTGACTTCTACTAAATTCAGTCTTTTTCAAATATTTCCTCTTTTAAAACTTTCAGAGTCAAAGTTGAGGGAAACAAGATAAAAAAGGTTACTTTTCTTTTCCATGTCTTTCCTGTCCCCTCCACCCCAAATCCTCTTCTCCTCCCCCCCAAAAAAAAAAAAAAAAAAGAAAGAAGGCCTACAATTAACCTGCTGGACCTCCCTGGCAAAGGAAAATAAAGAGATAATAGAAAAGCAATTAAAAGAGATACAAACGTACATTTCTGAATTAAACTTAACCTGGGTTTTGTCATTAAAGGAGAACTGACTACTTGTGACCCACTGAGGTAGTTCTCAGTGTTTGCACTGGAGGTCTCACTGGCATTTGATGGACATGCCCTCTTGACTGCCAAGCATCCTTGCTTGGGCTGTAACTCGCACAGCCTCTTCTTCTGCCTACGGGAGACCTTTGGTTAGAATTACCAGTTAGTGCTAAACATACAGGGTTTTTGGATAATCTGCTTCCTGAGTTATGGCATAAGTCCAACCTCAGCAGGGTCCCAGGAAGATTTGTGGTTATGTGTGCAATGGTCAGGAGCAGGTTCAGTCTCTGCGATATGGTACTTGATGAGAGTACCATTCCGCATGTTATGTAGCATTTGCCGTTGGCTGTGGTTTTTTGGAGTAATGCTGCTTCCATTATTCTCTATGGTTAGCTGCAAAAAAAATCCTTCTGGGTGGAAAAGACAGTATTGCTCTGAAATGTTTGACTGACCACACACAAAGGATGTGGGTCTTAGCTTCTCTAGAATAGGCATCCAAACTTAGTGGAGAGCTTAGTGGCAAACTCTTTCTGCTTAATCTATAGTGTGACGGCCTTTGCTTAGTGCACTCCATGCCTTTGACCACTGTTTTTTTGTAGCTGGTTCCTCTGGTATATCCCCCCCATGGCACTTAAATGTTTTGGAAGTTCTTGGTGTCTCTCAAAATCTGTGTTTTAGTGGCACAGTCATAAACCTGAAAAGCAGAGATGCTTCTTGGTATTTTTGCCTCTGTACTGTCTTATTAGAGTAGATATTGTGAAATAAGTCTGTTTCTTTGAAGGATATTAGAGTTCTGCAATGAGAACAGGAAATCTACACCTTGGTATGGAAATCTGTATTTGATCAGTTTGAAGGAGATGTGGCATGGGTTGAATGCGAGTTAAAAGTAGAGGGGAAGAAAAACCCACCCAAAAAAACCCCCACCAAACTACTACAATTGCTTGTTTCTCTACAAGTATGCCCATGTAGCCTGCTTTTGTTAAGGGTGGGGTGGGGGAAAGCTCCTCCCAACACAGATTTAGTGTCCTGCCCATCTATTTTTGATTTTTGTGGTCTTGAGCAGCGTGTTGGACTGGCTGCCGCTGCCCTGCAGTGAAGTGGGTTGTTGCTTCCTCTGGAGGGAAATGTCTGTCATGGTAATAAAACAGAACCTGTTTCCATTTCCTCAGAGATGCTGCAAACTATTTTCTCTTCAAAGCAGTGAGTTACAAGATAAGTCTTACCCTCTTGGAAAGATACTCATTTCCATTCCCGCTAAATTAAAATTAATGCCTGGAAACTTAGTTGAATACAACTGACTTATGAACTTCATACTTAGCTGAATCTGGACTGACTGAAAAAATGAGTTTGGGGCACCTGTTCTAAGATATCTGAAAAGCTTTGATCATGCCTTGCCAGTTTTCTTAAGATTTATAGAGGTTATGAATATACAGGGACTTTGCTATTTGCATCTAAGGACTTGGAATGTGGCTTGCATTTTTCGTTTTTTAATTTAAGTAATAATTTTAATAGATAATATATATATATTTAATTTAGGCAGAGTCTACTTACTATCTGACTCCATAGGTGCTGTGTGCCTCTTTTAATGCTACAGATGTCCATTTATTTCAAGAAGGGGTGAATGATATTTGCATGAGGTCATCATATTGCATGTTTATTGTCATGAATTCTCTTTGCATGTCTCATCAAATTGTTTTGTTCACTTTGTAATCTTCCCTTATTCCAAGAAACTGGTGAAGCATACTCCATCACTGACTTAAAAAGTTGTGTTCCTTCCTGGGTAAGAGAAACACAGGTGAGATAACATCCAAGAAATTATAATTTGAGGGGGGGGGGGGGGCTATTGCTGTCCCCAAAGTTAACAAACATGACAGTTAATAGATTCAGAGCCCAGTTAAACATGACATAAATTCTGAATTGTTTATAGCATTTTTGGAAAAGTGGGCTGTTAGAAGTGTGAATTAACACACCATCCCATATATTTTGATTAATATTCCAGACCCAACTATAACTTTATTGAATGTTTAGGACATTTTGCATGTCCACTTTCTGCAGTAATCTTGCAAACCTGCCAACTTGATATTTTTACAGGTTTGGTATCGTCTATGAAGCAGGACAGATTAGGGCTAACGCTCTATGGTGGCATATATGGAGAATACCAGGAAGAGAGATGTGACTTGTACCTTCAGTGATCTCTGCAGTGTATTTACCCCCCAGCATGAAAACAAAATGTGACTAGGGCAGTCTGTGGTAACAGGAAGTGCAGGATTGACTTGTTATTACAAACGAAGAATCTGTTGCCATTTTGTGTTTCTCCGTCTCAGCTTGATCCTACATGAATGGGTGGGTGGATGTCAGCCCTCCTGGGCATGATGCTGCCTATGCACATGTGTGTATATACACCACGGATGGATGTTTGAGTAGTTTGCATGTTTCTTTGTGGCTGTGATTCTATCCATTTTGTGTGTGTGTGGTGTTCATATGGCTCTCTGCCAACTCTCCCTGAAATTATCTGTTAGAGCTTTTCCTGATAGTGGTTTGGTTTTGAGTTTGGGAGGGCTGCAACACCATGAGGGCTGGGTGTCAAAAGCCAAGTCGAAAACAATTTAAAAAGACTGGCTTATATCACTTTCCTGTGAAATTTCAAATTTCTTTCTAATCTTTTAGAAACCTTTCCTTACAAATGTCTTCAGGAATTATTGAGGATGAAGTCAGAAAGGTCATTTTAATTTATTTAAGGCTGCATAAAGATAGAAAAAAGAGAAATGCTGGGATGAAGGCAAGCTTGGGTTTTTGTTTTATTCATCCTTTACTTCTTGCCAAGCTGAGTAAAGTAAAAAAATATTTTAATTCTGAACCCAACTTTCTGAAATCAAGGGCAATAAATTTTCTTCCAGCTTCCAACCCAGTAAACATGAACTCCTCTGAAGCCTGAGTCAGAGCAAATGCCATGCTCTGTAGAAGAGTTCAAAACCCAGTCGTGGGGCTAATGTGTCATTTCAGTTGTTACTTTAAAAAAAAAAAAAAAAGTTGTAATCCCCTAAAGTAAGAGATCATTAGATAAGAAAGATAAAAAGGAAAAACAATCTGTTTTGGGAGATGGGATTAAATCCTCCCGAATGGTTCTAAGGATTGAGCTGTGGACAAAGACGCAAATGATCTACTCTTCACAAGATGTCTGTTTAATACAATATAGGCCATAACATCAGGACACATTGCTAGCAGTCACATGTCGCTAGCTAGACAACACTTGAAAATCTTACCCAAGGCGGTGTGCTTCCTGGAGCATTCCCTGCAGAGAGTTCCTAAGGCCCAGGAGGGGATTCTGCTCACCATGAGGGAGCAGCAGCACTGGGGGCCAAAACAGTGCCTCTCTCCTTTTCTGGCTTTTCTTGCCTTAGCCACTGCCTTTTGCACAGCAGTTCATTGAGAATAAATGAAAATTCAGGTGCACATTTCTTCTTCCACCCCTTCTGCTGAGTAAAACTGTAGAGTAACTGGAAAGGACTGATAGATTAGAGGAGGGAACCTTCAGAAGAGAGGGAAAACGTGAAAATTTCCTGTACTGTTCCCAGACGAGGTAATGTTTGTACATGAACCTGCAGGACAGCAAGAACGCTGCTTCCCTCACCGTCTTTTGTTTCCTCCACCCCACTTTCATATGTCCAAGGGAAAGACAAGGGCTTGTAGCTGTTCCACTGCAGTAACCAAGTGCCTCACAGTGATGTTCTCTGCTCTGCATGAGATCTTTTGCAGGTAACGGGGAAAAGGTAAGAGCTAGGTTTCCCACAGTTCTGCTAATTTTATGCTCTATGTCCCTGTTTGTTTACCTTCCTTTTGCCGAAATGCATTGTTTTGGTGCTGCAGCACGGAGATGCCTTGAGCCGTGTGGGTGTAGTTCGTAGCACTTGGGGGATTTACGGCAACCGGACATGTGCTCATGGCAAGGAAATAGAGAAGGTGAATACAAAGTCAGTCCCTCGGATTGGTGGTGTCACTGAGAAGGGTCAGGTGTGGCAGCAGGGCAGCGCAGTATTCGCGGCGGGCCATGTCCTTTACGCGGGCAGCAGACTCTGCTGGCTCGGGAGCCAGATTTGCCTGCCTGGGGATTTGCCTGCCCAGCCCTCTGCCTTCACAGCCTTGCGGGAATGACGGGCTTTGCGCTTCCGAGGGTCTGGGGGCCTGCAGCACCTCGACACATATGCCGGTGTGGCAGCCCGTGGGGCACGGCGGGGAGACCCG
>VWZG01003528.1:157269-204124 GCA_013396735.1 Grallaria varia | reverse complement strand
GGCGGGGCTGGGCACCGCAGCGGAGCGGAGCGGAGCGAGCCGCAGCCTGGAGCGGGACCCCGGCCGGGGAGAAGGGGGGACGGAAGGGGCGAAAGTCGCTATGCAGCGCGTCCCTGCGCGGGGCCGGGGGCGGGCACTCGCTGCCGGCGGCTGTAATAATAATACGGGGACCACCGAGTGCGAGGGGGAGCACGCAGGAAGCTCCACGGGGGTCCTGCCTCTCCGGCCCGGTCCCGGCGCTCCCACCGCGAGTGGGGTCAGTCCCGCGGCTCCCCCCGCCGCCGGATGCCCAGAGCCCCTCGCCCCGCACCGGCCGGGCTGGAGGAGGAGGAGAAGGAGGAGACCGAGCGCTTTCACTCCTGCTGACTGCAGAGGCTGAGGCAAAAGACAGAGAAAAGGAGGAGGGGAATAAAAAGTAAAGAGGGGGGAGAGAGTGAAAGAAAACTAAGCCCAGCTTCTGCCGGTGCTGCTTGGATTGGATCTGGTTTGAGTTTCCTCTCTGCTGGCTTGTGCTGCAAGAGAGGAGGAGTGGGGGGAAGTAACTCCTCAGTCTCCCTCTGAAGCTTAAGCAAACGTGCTGCTGCCTGCGCTGGCGGGGAGCTGCCCTGCGTGCAGTTGCCTCGCAGCTTATTGCTCTCGCTTACTAAAGAGCTGCCTGGGCTTCTCGAAGACCTGGAGGAAAAAGACATCACTTCTCAGACTTGATAGTTGCTTAGTGCCTATAGACTTGACACATTTTTTAATTTTTTTTTTTTTTCCTAGGGGATCCTTTTTAAAAATTCTTTTTCTCCACTGTCTCTCAGAACAGCAGTTCCTTGAACGTGTGGCATTGAAATCCAATTGCTTTGTTAATAACTTTGGGAGATATTTTTAAAACCTTTTCCCCCCTCTCTTCTGTTTTCTTTGCCAAAGAAAAAAAAAAAAAAGAAAAAAAAGGATAATCCTTTCGGGGGAGGGGAGATGATCGTGCTGATGTGGAATAAGTGCTCCTGCTGTCTCCTCTTACTAGCCGCGGTCCTGATCGTGGAGAGCTCCCAGCTAGACAGCTCCAGCTCCAAGGTGAACTCCATCAAGTCCACCCTGATGGGGGAGGCTCCAACTCAGGCAACCAACAGATCTGCAGGCATCCACCAGGGACTGATGCTTGCTAGCAGTAAGAAGGGCAAAATGCTAGAGCAGATGGGAAAACCTCCCAAGCACTATCACCGGCAAGGAGAGGTAGGACATCGCTTCATTGCTTGAGTGTCTCTCCATCCGTGTGCTATATGCAAATAATTGCTGGTCTTCCCCTCACATTGTTTTCAGAGCTTTAATGTGTTAAATTAATTCATTTACTTCATCAGGGTTGTCTGGGACAATATCATCTCATAATTGGTGTCAAGAACTGTGAAAGTGGGAGTTGGGAGGTGTTAAACCATTAATTTTTCTCTGTAGGCTTAATAACTGGTAGAAGAAAGAGCAATATATAAAACTGTTATCTTCATAATTTCTTTGTTTGACTCCTTCAAAGGGCTGCTCGAAGTAAAGGAAGAAATTTCTTGTTAACTATCATTCAGTAAATGAGTTGAATTTGAATAGGTGAAGAAAATTTGAGCATGCCGTTCACAGCAGCAAAACTAATTTTGTTTTAAAAATCACAACTAGCAAATTGATCTCTGGTACCTTGCTCCTTGGTGAGAATAAGAAAGCATTCTGTCTCAGCAGTATAGTTTAAGGTGCAGTAATTTGTTTAATATGACAGAAAACAAATTCTTGGTTGCGCTTCAGTGGTTGTGGGAGTTTTGTTTGGTTAGGAGAGTTTGAATGTGAAGAAGACAGAAAAGGTTAAAGAAACTTTATTAAAAAAAAAAAGACCCTGACTTGCCTGTGCAGTCTTCTTTCCTCCCTTTCCTGCCTGGAAACTTGGAAGTCTGATAGAAAATAATATTCATTCAACTATCTTTGTGGTAAACTATAAAGCAGCATTTTAAGCCATCAGTCCTCTACTTCTCTCTCAAATCTTAGCTTGGATGGTGTGCATGTTGTGCATTGTGATGTTAAGGGAGGTAGTCTTCTTTGGAAAATATAGATTTTATACTACTGGGTGTTACTAGTATCTCTAAATACAGCTGCTTTTCATAAGCAACAGTGTAGCAGCAAGGGAGCTGCCAACATTCAGCACTAAAAAGGCAAAATACTCAATGCCTGAAGGGTCTGTGTCTTGCTTACATTTTTCTGAAAGCAGCAGAGAAGCTAAAATTCAAGTAATTTACTGAATTTGCTAGTGTTTCACATCAGCTTCCTAATAATTGAATGTTATCGTTTGGGTTTGTGTGCAGGCGTAATAACAGTAGTAGTAGTTTTGGGTTTTGTGTGTGGGAAATTTGTTTTTAAATTCCTCAAAGCTTTCTTTCCCTAGCCACTCAATTGTTTTATAATTTACCCAGAATTTGGTCGCCTCTCCTTACCTCTGAGCAAAGTTTAGTAACAGATGCTCTGATGAAGTTTCATATTACTAAAGTACTGTGCTCTTTTCTACTTCACGTTGTAACAACTACCATTTGAATCACCTTGAGGAAATAGAGGAAACCAATACACCTCATTATATGTTTTGCTTGGATTTTCGTTTGTTTTCTACGTATTCACAAAATGTCAATATACCAGTCCTATTTTCCCACTGAGTGCTCTCTGTCTCATGAGTTTTATGAGGCTGTGCTGTAAAGCCTTTTGCCTTTTGGGGAGGTCTTGACACTTTCCCCTATGTACATCATCCTCAGCACTTCAATGTGTGTTCAGAACAATGTTGAGAGTAATTAGTTATAATTCACCCAGTTCCTGAAAAACAAGTTGCACTGCCCACCAGTGGCATTTGCAAGACTTGCCCCTAACTTGCCAACTGGGACTAGGATTTGCAGGGGAATTCTAATTACTGGCCTGAACTCACAAGGCACGCTTCAAGTGAGGCGCAGCACTGTAAGTATCCATAGTGGTAGAAGAGATGTCATGCATGTTAACATGTTGTGTTTGTAGCACAAGCAAAGACCCCTGGAGAATTGGTGGCTTTGACTCCCAGGGAGAGAGGCCTGACCTCCCATCAAGGGCTGTCAGCGCTCATTTCACCCTCTCTCTCTGACACTCTGTCCCCACATCCTGCATGGTCTCACACAGATGTATGTGGAATGATGTAGATTTGATCCCAATAATTGTAGATGCTACTTTTGGCCATCCATCTGAAGGAACACAGTTAAGACAGAACTGCAACAAAAAGAAGAAAAGACAAGTAAAGACAAAGGAATGAGAAAAGAGAGAAGCAGCATCTTTTGTGATAATGTTTTCTCTTTGGTGATACTTCCAGTTGCAGGGTTGGTAAGCTGCTGCATTTTTTTAACAGCAGTGTCACACATATAAGCCAATTAAGACATGACATTTTCGTAATTTTTTTGAAGTACTCTCTTATTAGGTTAGTGCTTGATTTGTTTACATTATAAGACTTCACACTGAAGTTTACCATGCCACTTGCAAACGACCAGGCATATGCTTTTCTTTCTAAAACAATCTGTTGAATTAGTGGAAGTTATGTCTTAAAAATAAGAGTACCTTTTATACCTTGGCAACATTAAGGGGTGAGTTGAGTGTCTTGTTTACAACGAGGAAATAGTTTTAGTAAGGACCCAGGATATACAAGTTATAGGAAAATTAATAGAATTTTGCTGTTATGACTGCTTTGAGCTGTGTTTTCAACTCTGCACATACACATAGTGAAAATCAGAGGACTCTCACTAAAACTGATGAAAGGGCTATTAGCCTGTAACCTATTTGCTTTTCAATTATGTTAATTTTCAGGACTAGGAGCAACTTGGGAGTCTTTAATCAGCAATAAATCTACAGATACAATAGTTCATGTCTTATCTAGAGTGTTGATGTATTTCAGCTGGTAGTTACAGCACTTCTGCCCAGAAAGGGAAGATCCAGCACTCCTTTGTCAGGCAAAGTTCCAGTTCAAATTAATGAAAATACATGAGCTAAGCAAGCTGATCCAGCCTGCAGAGAGACTGGTGGGGCAAATGTGGATTTTAGTGAGACATTTTTATGTCTTTCTGAGGAATATTATTTATTTTCTCTTCTTATTCCCTTTACTGCCTTGGATCAGCAGAGAATGAGAAGCACCAATGTGCTAAATCTGTGAGATTTCGTTCTCTTCAGCGTTCTTCACTGTCACTCCTGTTTTTCCCCTTCTGCAAACTGTTAATGTTTTCCCAATTTTACAGAGAATCAAAAAGTATCTGCAGCATTTGCACAAGGGAAAAATATACTCAGAAATAGGTCTGTACAGTACCTGTTAGTCTAGGTTACTTTGAGTATGTGGGGGGGGAAGGGGGGGGTGTTGTGTCAGTATAGTATACTGTCTGCAATCAATTTACTTCCAAAACTTGATTTAGAGAAATGGCTTCTAGGGACATCTAACACCTCAGTAGTGTAGCCTCTGTCAGAAATTGTTCTGGGTATATCATCTCTCCAGATAAATACAATACAGTGAATAGGGTGGTAATTGACAATGAAGGTGGATTAATTTTTCTGCATGGCAAGCTCTCCCACGTGAGTGCGCTAGCTCAGCTGTAGAGATGCAACTTGAAAGGGAAAATACCACATATCAGTAGCTGTGATTGAAAAGCATAGTCATTCTGTAGATTCCTGGTTAATGTCTCTATAAGTCTCTTTAACTCACTTCACCATCTTTTTAACTTGCTGCCTCTGGGTTATTGTCCCTTCTGTTCTCTGAGGTTTGTTCCCTCCGTTAGTGCTGGGGTTTGTACTCCTTCACATTCAACCAGCTTTAATGATCTAGTAGGCTGTGACCTACCAAACTTTATGTCCAACTGTTTCCCTTCTTCAATTCATGGGTACATCATGATATCTTCTGCCCTTTCCATGCCCTGATCACAAGCTATTGTTTCAGCTCTTTTCCTAGCAAGATGTATCTCTATTCCCTTTGCTGCTGCACAGCTGTTTGGGTTTGTGCTTCCCATTGGTACTGTCCCTCCCCCATGCACATGATGGGAGCAGCAGCAATGAAGGGAAGAACTGGGACTGCCAGGAGAGGGGACCAGCACAACTGTGGGGCTGACTAAGAGATAATGAGGTCTGGGAAAAGGAGAGAGAAGTGAAAAGCTGGATCAAGTTTTAATGCTTCAGAGACACTATAGATGACTATCAGATAAGCCTTAGTATTCCAAGTGCATCCGGTTTACTGTTAAAAATGTATTTATTTTTTTAAACTATTGCAGCTTGAGCTAAGAGGTTTGAGACCACAGAAGCCAAACCAAAGAGGCATTAATTCATATGACTAATTTGATAGTGATCTCATACCTATTAACGCAAAGACATACATGTGTTTCTTGGACAGGAGGTAGTTACCCACAAAGACTTGGTAGAAAATGTTTGGATGATGCTTTGTAGGAAGTAAAACAGCATGAGATGTAGTAATTGAATGCAGTGCCCTGACAGTGCTACAATAAAATGTACCAAAGACACAAAAATTGTAACCACAATATCTTAAATAGCTAGCAACCAAGACAGTAGAAATTATTTCTCCATGGGATTAAAAATAAATTAATTACAAAACCTAGAAATTACATCCAGCAATAGTGGCCTTTTTTTTTTTTTTTTTTCCCCAGCAAATAAATACAGAATTGCTAAATCTGCAGAGGTCACCAGAGAATCTATTCTTTGCTCTTGCTGTTTGCTGTTAGGAATCTGGGCGATGTACTGGTTTACTGGCCGCAGTCTTGCTAAATAAATAGCCAAGTGGCTGGTCTTTTAATTGCAAAAACAGGATGCAGAGTATTATCTCCTTCCTGGGTCATTCTTGGTGTCCTCTTCAAATTTTTATTATTAATCAACTTCTTAATATAAAACAAAGACTCCCTTTAAAGTAGCTTTACTTACACGTATTTCCTCTTAACTTTGCAACAATGCTTAGAAAATTTCTAGAACTATAATGTGCTGCTGGGTGTGCAAGTACTTAGGAAGAGTCAGTTTCTGTCTGGAAAGTCTGTCAGATTTTAAAGACGACACGAAAGATGATGAAGCATGATTACATTTTGCCCTGAGAAAAGTTAGTCTGATTAACTCATTATGTTTGATTAACTGATGCTTTGCAGATGCAAATATAGCACAAGTTTTATTTTGATTTTAATTATCTCGACACCGGATGTATCTTGCAAGCACTTCATATCTCATGGTTTGTCAGTTGAGCCTTTGGTCCTTTTACAGTTGTACTTACAAATGCCTCACCCTGGAAATGTCGTTTAGGAGGAATTTAACTCTGCAAAGGAGGAGCCCCAAGCAGCTTCTGCTTCTGTTTGCTTTGTGAGCGCTGCTTTCCTCTCCAGGTTTTGTATGTCTGGTAATTTTTTTAAGTATATCCAAACAAGTTTTATATATACGTAAAAATGTTAGTAAGGAGAACACCTTCAAAGCAGAGAGCACCCCTTGCTGCTCAGGCTTGCCAAAGTCCCTACTGAGTTCATGCTACCCCTCATGCACACACTGGTCATGGCTGCCAAGAGTCAGTGGGCAGCGGGGCAGACTTGGATCCAGCAGCCCCTGCTTGGCCCATTTTTGCCACATCCTGGTGCTGTGGAGCTTCTTGTTGGTTTTAGCACTGCAGTCATGACATATAGATAGATCTGATGCTACAGATGCTACATGGTAACTACTACATGCATCTATATGATTCTACAGAATTGGTGAAGAAAACTGGAAGCCACCATTCTGCTTTTCCTGCTCCGATAAAATTCCAGGTGTATTAAGAATTTTAGAATTTTGTTTTTTAGTGAGCTGAGGATAATTCTTTTAAAATATTTCTTCCGCTGCTATGTTCTAGGCTGTGTTTCTAGTACCTTTAGATTGAAACCAACTTCTATGGGCTTCATATCCATGAATGTGAAAGATTAATACAAAAGCCAAGAAGATCAGAAGGTTTGCTTTGTTATTCCTTTAAAATTAATTTTGCCTGAAAAGGTCTTAATTTTTATTAGAGAACATCAACCCTCATCTCTTCTTTTTTCATCAAGTATTGGATATGTAATGACAGTGTGTGTCCCCAAACCATCTCTTTTCTTCAGTGTGATTTTTCTGTTTTTGATTGAAGGGCAGACTTATTTTAATGGAAAAATTCCTGAACACAAAGCGATTTTCAAATTGCAATGAAATGTAAAAATATATGAATTTATGGTACTTCCAAGCTAATTGCAGAGTCCTTTGTTCTAGAATGAGCTACAGGAAGTAGTGTTAGAGGGAGAGTGAGATGACTTAAAAGGATACGTATGTTCATACCAAATGACCAAAGCACAGCAATCATCTTAAAATAATGAGTTTTGTTCATCTTAATTACAGTGTTCTTGGGATTGGCCTTGAATCTATCTATGATTTATACATTTGTATTCACAGAAACAGAACTTGAGTTATGAAAATAAATGGATATAAACACACGGTGGGAACACGGAGTCCACTCATTCAGCAGCTATTTTGTTCTTACTAACGGAAAGAGCAGGGCAGGGCTACAAAAAGGGGAAAAAAGCTTAAAAGCTGTTGGGTTTCCCTCCTCAAAGCACATAAGCACACAGTTCAGCCCCTTGGGACTTTCTTAAAGCTTAGCTTTGATATGATTGAATTTTCATATGCATAGTAATGAATCTTTGAGACATGCATGTTGCACATATGTAGTGCAAATGGCACCGGATTAGCATTTTTAGCAGTAAGCAAAGACAGACTGTTCTGCACATGCTCGGGAATGAGGTGTTGCTTCACTCTGCAAGCCCTCTGCCTCATTCTCTGTGCATCATGTAAGTGTGAACCAGGCTGTGCATGCTTTTAAAAGCGTATTTATCGGTCCACTGAATGAGAGGACAGGGTTCAGTTCTACGTGTTTTGGCAGCTTGCCTTGAGTAAAGCAGTGACTTGCTTGTCAGCATGATCTCTTCTCTGCAAGTCTGAAATGACTGTAGTGGAGATCTCTTAAAGAAATTGTGAACACAATGCGTTCATGTTGCAGCAGGAAACTTTTATTCTTGGAATTTCATTCTTAATGAGAACAACATCAGGGAAAGTAATATTTCTGATGGGGGAAGAGCTCCTTTACTTTTTCTTTTGCAAAGGGCATTGTAATTTCCATAATTGGTTTGTTTGTTTGTTTTGTTTTTTTTCTGGTTATGTGACCCTACATAGAGTGTTGCATTTCTTCTTGGCAGTCTGAAGAGATACTAAACTGGACCTTTTGCTGTAAAACAAGGTTTATGGAAGCAGGGGAGAGAACATATAAAACAACTAGCAGAAATTCAAATTGCCAAACCTAACTAATCTAGTTGGCATTAACTTAGTTCAATTAATTTTCAGAAGTATCAAAGGGATTTAGGCTGTGTCAAAAATTAAAAAAAAGGACGTGACAGAAGTGTTGCCATCTTGTATTTTACATTTTTTGCTTTCCTAGGACTTTCTTTCCTCCTTTCAGGTTTTTGGGTTTGGTTGATTTGAGTTGGTTTTGTTGTTTGTTTTTTTTTTACTGCAGAACTCTAGTGTTTTGTGAAGTACAGCCACAGTACTCTGGATGGCCAATGTCAAGTGCTGTGGGCTGGCAGACCATTTGTCTTTCTATGTGTCTCTTCAGTAACAGCTGAGTGAAAAATGGCCAAATGAGGCTTCTGTTGGCCTGACCTGTCAGGGCTAGTACATACTGTAGAGCTTGCCGTATTTGTTTCTTTCCTTTTGACTTCAAAAATGAGAGAGCAAAGCCTCTCTCCCATCCAGTATATTGTGAATTTCCTGGAAGACTCAGGATGTTGTTTTCCATCTCAAAAAAGAAAAGTTTGTGTTTCTCTCTATCCTTTGGGGCTTTAGGTTGCCCAGGATGCAGAGACGTAACTGTGTGTTTTACCGTGTACCTCTTTGGTAGGAGGAGTGGATACTTTCTTTTTCAAAGACCATTTCCCCTGTTGTTCTTCAAGAAGGAGGGAAGGAGAGAGGAGACGTCAAATGGTAATGTTTTACCAGACCTGTCATTCTTAAATTTCAGTGTGTCATCCAGTCAGGTCGCAATAATGATACCATCTGAGTCACATAACCAAACACTACATGTGAGCTGAGCACTATGGGGTGCGCAGCAAGACAGAAAGTTGTTCTTCCAGACCCTTTCTGTTACTCCCCAAAAAACTAAATTTACTATTCATAACCAACTCCTGTGGCAGGGAGAGAGAATGGGTGTAGGTCAGAACTGAAGGATGGAAACTTTGGGAACCAAGGAAGGACTAGGAAGGCAGGAGATTGCCATCCTCTCTCCACACTTTCTCCAGGGTGCAGCCAAATGTTGATTCTGCCTCAGGTGTCATCTCACCAGGTAAAGAGGAAAACTGCCTAGGCTTAAAAGTCTACTTTATATTTTGGTGACAGTACTAAAACGCTTAGCTGCATAAAATGTTTCTGTAATTGTTTAAATAAATACGGTGTTTTTTAAATGCTCTTTAGGAATGCTTGTAAATGTCTGTGCTTGGTTTTGTCCCCATTGCTATCTTCCAGACATCCCACTCCTCGCCAAGAAAATGGCTTTTTAACAAGAAGAATCCTCTGAAAATTACTTTCTGAGGGGGTCCTGGCCACAGCAGCTGCAACAAATTGCAACTGAACTTCAGTCCCAATTGTTTTTTATTGCTAAAAGGATAAGTGACCAAGTGAATATTTGTATTATAGCTTCATGACAATTTATTAAGTATCAAATTGTAGTGTGTGATGTTGTTTAACCAGAAGATTAAGGTTTTCTCTGTGGAGGGAAATTTCTCTCAGACTTTGAACCACTTAAGCTTAAGCTGAAAGGGGCTGGGAAAGTCTTGCCAATCCCAAACTGTTCTGTGGTCAGGCTGACTTAGGCTTTTCCTTCTGCTGAGCCTTGGTGCTGGGGCCCGTTCAGCGATGCCAGCGCAAGCGGAGTTATAACCAGCACGAGGCAGCCGCGAAGAGGAGTCACGGCACTGCGGTCTAATGCGCACTGATCCTCTCCCCTGCAGTGTAAACGAGTCTGTGGGGGGCATTTTCTGAGCAAGAGGTTTCGGAGTAGCAGCATAGCTGCAGCATAGCTAAGATTATGCTAACTGGGAAGTATTTTTGGCATGATTTTCCAAATAAGCTACACAGAGACCAGGAAGGTCAAGGAAAGATGGAGCAAAACCTTGGGATGGTACAAGCTGCTTCCTTGTGTCTTTGAGCAGCATTTGCCAGCTGGAAAGGAGTGGCATGTCTGTTTGCCTTCCCCTCAGCCTCTCTGCTCTAACTTTGAGGCCATTTAGTGAGGATCCCTCCTCCTTCAGGCATTCTGATCTCACTGTCACTGCTCTAGGTTTGGAATTTGCGTTTGGTTTTGTCCATGTCAGGCACAAGGATGACACCTTTTCTTAAACACTGTCCTCTTAAGTTATCAGTGAAGGATAGATAAGAGAATCTTTATTCCAGGCACACATGTGCACTGCAGGTGTGAAGGGAACTCTTAAACTGTTTATGAGTGCACAAAACCCCATGAACAAAGAGGGTAGAAAAAAATGTTGTCGTTTTAAGGAAAAATATGTTTTAAGGCCCTGTTAAAATATGAAACCAAAAAAGAAATAGCAAATGGCTGTAGATTGTCTGTGTACCGGGGATTATCACTCTGAAAATATTTCATTTTTCTGAACAGGCATGTCCCAGTTGGTTGCAATACCACTCAACAATGGAAGGGGATATCCGTTTTCAGGCCCTTGTCTCAGAGTTACCCACAATATCCTTCTCCAATAGGAACAAAGAGATGAATAGGATAGCACAGTCTTAATTCTGTTTTAAGGGGTTTCGATGACTGGAAGTCAGTGCCTACATTGTAGGAATAGGTATAATAGTGGGGTATGAATTCTAGGTCTGGAGTGCAGTTGTTACTCTTGAGTTTGGTGGGACTGAAGTTTATTTTACAGCTAAAAGGTTAGAACAGAAGGGTCAAGGATGGCTAAAATGAGAGAATTCACATTATCTCCCATAACAGCCATGTGACGATAACTTGTTTGGAACAGCTTTCAGGTACACCGAGGGTAACATCCGTAATGGTGCTGAGAATTCAGTACCCCCAAAAAAAGGAGAGCAATTCACTTCCCTCAAGCACTGTTTTCCAGCAGATGCACCAAACAAATTTGGCCACAGACACAAGTTCATGCTGTCCAGAAATGCTACACTTCAGCTCCTAATCCTGCAAAATGTGCTGTTTCATTGCCCTTCTTATCCAAGAAGTGCCACACATTTCCGCACAGGAAACCATCTTGAAGGTTTAGCCCTGTTTATAGATAGGATGAATTTGAAGTATGTTTATGTACATAAGTGCCTGAATGTTTTCCATGGGATTTAGGTTCTACATGCATTTAGGGTGTGGGATTGTGGCCTTTTCCACACAGGAGTGAAATTCAGCTCAGAGGAAATAGTCTGTCTGAGACTCCTGGAGCGCAATGCATGCCCAGGGACAAGGACCTCTCTTCTCTTTCATCACCTATGTAAGACAGCCTGAGTTGGGCCATCAGAATAATTTGTTATAATTATTGTTACAGAAAAGTTAAATCAAAATACTTTATGCTGTTCCATCAATGATGAAATAATTATATGAAAAATCAGTGATGGATCTCTGCCTAACAGTTACCCTGGCCCTTCTGTATGGGTTTCAGTCTTCATGAAGAATAACCCTTTTCTTAAACCAGCATTTTTTTTTTTTTTTTTGTCTAAAACTGTACAAGGATGAAGAGATGTTGCAAGCAGAGCTGTAGTGCTTGTCTTTAATGAGCCTCTTCCTGACCCACCCTATGTAAAGCAGTTGACACATCATGTGTTGTGCAGCTGGGACGGCTACCCTGGCACATGTATCTGATGTATGGATGTATTGACTTTGGCCTTTTGGAAGCACCGGTCCTGTGCTGTTCTCTGGAGCTGCGTTTAAGTCATTTCCCAGATACTGTGGATATAGTGGCAGTAGGAGCAAATGCTGAAGTGGAATTCACTATTTCAGATTTAGCTGATTCTGTGAAAACAGATTGTATGACAGAGACTGAAACTAAGTTTTTGGATTTTAGTTTCTCTCTTTCGTTGGTTTGACCTCCAGTGCTCTTTCTGTCTGTTAGTCAGTATTTGATTCTCAAGGAGCAGAGTGTGCGTGTGTGGGTTTTTTAATTTTGGGATTCTGAGGGGTTCTTGTTTTACTTTTGTAATTTAGCCTGTTAAATTTGAATTTTGCCCCATAACTGAAGAGCAAATCAGTTTCTGTGAGATAGCAGCTGGAGGGCTTGAAGGGCTGCTGAAATTCAGCTAGGGTGATCCACACTGCTGAAAGAGTATGAGCAGACCAGGCCAGTCATGAACACTGTCAGTGGTACAACGCCTGTGTGTGCCACTGCAGTACCAGGACCTTGACTGCTCCTGATATCATTGACTTACCTGGAAGTCTTTGTGCGTCTATACTTTGACTATTTCTTAGTAAAATATCATACTACTTTTACTTTTGACCCCCTTCTGTCCTAAACGACCCTGTTGGTGAGGAATTCATTGAAAGAGACATTTTATGAACAATTTACTTCCTCTGAAGTTCATTTTAACAGCATGTTTCACCTGAATATTTTCCAGAACAAAAAAAAATATCTCTAGTGCTCTGTCCTGATAACACGTGCAGGGCTAAAGCTTCTCTCTTTCTGCCAGGTGACCTCCTAAAACAGTCTCTCAATACTCAGCCTTAATCATGTTTGTAAGTGCAATATTAAACTTAACGTTTCAAAACAACACACTCTTACCAGCCTAATGAGAGATCAAAGTCAAATTACACCATTTCTGCTCTTCAAATACTTGTGCCAGTGGAACTACAGCTGAAGTGCAAAAACTAAAGAAACTGAATTGCCAAAAGATAACCCATTTCACCACTGTTTAGAATAAATAGTAACTGATTGAAAATAAGGAGGACTAAACTGCCAGGTTTCACAATGCAGGAAGGCTATAAGCAAAGTTTCACATAAATCATTCAGGACTGATGCTGTTCAACTTACTGTCAAACGTTCTGGAAAATGGGGGACTAATGTGGAACAGAAATTTCTAACAAAATGTATTCACAACTTAAGAACTTCAACGGACCACAAAGAGTTGCAGTAAATGGCATTATCCTGAGCATCTGAGAAATAAATCACATGGGTAAAGCAAAAAGCAACATACACGGCACAATGTCATGGCAGTTAAGCACATATGGTGATAACCTGTAATTAAGAGTCAACTTAGATATTTTCAATGGTGAGGCAGTAGCAGAGTGACATAAATTAAATACTAAAAAATACAAAAAGTAAAATCCCAGTGAAAATGAAACAGAGGGCGTTTTCAGATGGATTCTAATTTCATGGTGCTGAACAACTGTTAAAATATATAAACACAGTTAGGACTAAATGGAGAAGGATGGCAGGGGTGATCAGAACAGCAGAACTGCTTTAACCTAGGAGAAAGAAAATAGGATGCAAAGACTCAGCTTGGAAAAGGGATGCCCATGGGAGAACAGGACAGAGAGATATAACATAATGAACAGACAGGAAAAGGTGAGTGGGGAACAATCAGTCAGTATTTGCTGTAGAATAGCCAAGACCAGACGGTGTGAAATTATCAGACAGCCAGGAACTACTTTTTCATGTTGTATACCTCATTGGCACATGATGCTGTAGAAGCCATATGGAACCGCTCAAACAGAGATGAGACACGCAGAGACAAGAGATTGCACCGGTAGGTACTAAACTCCCAGCTTCAGATGTATCTAAACTGAACACAGTGGTAAACCTTCCAGCTTCAGATGTGACTAAGCTGCTGTTGACTGAAGCTGGGAGAATGCATCTGGGAGAAATCCTTCTGTATTTGCCTATGATCTTACTCCTTTGAGTATTTACAACTAGTGGGATGCTGGCATAATCACTTTGCTCTCATACATTATGGTATCTTTGATGTACTTATTTAGTTTATAATTTTTATCAACATAAAAATCATTAACAATTTATCAGTCTCATAAGTAGCCCAGCTTGTCAAGTCAATTTATCAGGAAACTTAAGCACATCTGGTTCAATGTAAACATTTGTGTTGTTTTGTTTACCTCAGTTTCGATGTGCATATACAAATACTAGTCAGGCAAAAATGTAACTACTTAGCTAAACTTGATCCTTGGGTCTATAACAGGGGGCACTGATTTTTACATCCTCTCCAATACCCATGGACATCAGTGTTTTTATTCTCGTGAACTCTAGTCAGGCTTTTTCATCCAGTAAGACTTTCATTTAAAATGTTAAGTAGTCCAAAGAGATCACTGCAGTAGATGGAAAACATGACTATATTGAAATGGAAAAATGAAGAAATAGACAAAGAGGCTTAGGACAGATTACAAAGTATGTAGAATGCACAAGACAGGGAGACTTTTTAAAAGATTTTTGCTACCATTTAGTCAGCTGCAGAAGTAAGTACCCTAATTTTTCAAAATAGGGTCAAATTTTCAAGTCATTTATCACTCAGTGAGTGGTTTGGTTTTTGGGAGGTCTTCTTTCTTTACTTCGTTACTTCAAGCATTTTTTTTTGCTCACGAGTAACTTCTTCCCTCACAAATTACCATTATACACAGGGCTGAGTATCTTCAAATGTTTGAAAAGTCCAGTGTTTCCAAAGCTGTTAGGGTTTGATGGAAACTCTCTCATGTCAGGGAAGTACAGGGCTGGTTGGCTCTGTCTACAAATAGATACACAAAGCTGAGGACAAAGAGGAATGCAGGACTACAGTCAAACAACCCAAGAATCTCCTATTTTATCTTTCAAGTCTATTTGGCCAGGGATTTTAGGAGCCTAAATAAAAGTCACAATGTTACAGGTGCTAGCATGTGTGTGTGTTGTCTTTCCCTATGTGTGTGTGTGTGTGTGTGTGTATGTATGTCTTTCACTGCTTTCATCAGATCCTCCTCTGCATCAGGCAAAAATGGGAGTTTGCAGAGTGTAAAAAATATCATGTTTCCTCTGCTACTTTTCCCTAGCAGCAGCCTCTGGTTACCTACCATCTCTCATTTAATGAATATCAATAGTATTTTAGAAAAAAACATTAAACCCCTCCTTTGATCTCCTCTTCCACCTGCAAACTCCAAACCCATTAAAAGCCGTGGTTAACACACATGTTTAAAATACCTTGGCATTTAGACCTGGATTCCAACCATCCAGGTTCAGTAAAAAACTTGGCAGAGGCACAACATCTTTTGAAAGCATCTTGCTACTTTTGAAACCAAAATATGACATCTTGTGACTCAATGACTGATGTGAAGAGTCTTGTCGCATTTATGACTAATGCAGTACATGATTTTGGTAGATGTGACCAAGCCCAGTCTGCTCCTGTCTTTAAAGCAGATGCAGAAAGGGACTTCCTATCTGGAACTTGTCTGCTTGTTGAAATGTCTGATTTTGGCACCATTTATGCTGGGGGGAAAAATTGCAACTAATGTTGTGTATTTGCTCATTCTGCTGTTTTTTGTGCATATAACATATTGACTGTTACAACTTTTAGTGGACAGGGGATATCGTATTTGTAAGGGTGTTTTTGTTGGTTGGTTTGGTTTTTTCCAGATGAATGTGAGGCTGTCAGGTCCCTTTCACAGTTTTTCATACACAGTCTGGTTTTTTTTAAAAATGGAGCTTCCAGCAATACTTATAGTTTTTAGCTGGAAGGAACCGGGTGCTTAATCACTTTTGAAAAGTCAACCCAGTTCTCTAGATGTCTAGAGAAAGTCTGGGCCACAGCTCCACTCCATCTTCTGAGTCAGTTCTCATTTCAGCATTTTCACAAGTTGATCAGAAACTCCAAATTCTTCCCTCATGTCCTTCTTCTATCAAGATGGTGGTATAATATCTTTACAAGATGGTATATTTAAAAGCAAAGAATCATTGTTAAATTATTATGGAATTAGAGTGTGTGGACCAACACTGTACAAACAAGGAAAACACAAAAAACAGAGTTGGTATTAGACAGCCAATAAAAAATAATGTAGCTCTTCTACATTGATGGACTTATAATGGGGAAGTTCCTAAGCCCTTTCCAGCCTGTGCACACTGTCAGCTACTCAAGCCAATTCTGTTCTGCATTGCCTGACAATAGCACATTATTTTGCTACTTGCATCTTGATGCCACAGCATTGCTGTTGCTGATAGAAATGCACTGGTGAGACCGATAACCAGCATTTGCTGTGAAGATTGTTTCTGATTTTGCAATTATGTTTTTCTTGAAAGAAAGAAAAAAAAAAAAAGGAGGTGGTTTAGATGATGTTTTTCGAGAGCAAATTAGAAATAAGAAGTAGGCACTAAAATTCTCTGGATTTGGAGCAGAAGCCCACCTCTTCTTTTACAAAAGACTTCTATCCAGGCCTGTCTCTCCCCCTGTGACTCAGAAAGACTTCCTACACAGGCAAAAAGAAATATTTAAAATTCAGTGTCATATTGCCTTAATGTATTAGTAGTATTAAAGGGCGCAGAAGCACAAGATAAACTGAAAGCCAAGTCTTTCAAACAGCCCTAAGTGCACAGAGTATCAGAGGAAGAGTGAAATTGCCTTCCCAAAACGGTCCACTGTTTTGTGAATGCAAATTTACCTGAATATAATGAAACTTGCTCTAAGAGCTGTATTTAATAGATGACTATCTCATTCAAAAGCATAAAGGGACCACTTAATTCACCCATGAGTGGAAGCCTATGACTTAAAGAATAATGTTTGATTGGCTCAGTCATTAGTTATGCTGAACTTCTATGGCATTGATTCCAGAAACTTGTCATCATATGCTATCTGAATTTCCCCATTATGTAAAATGGTCTTCTCTGAAACAAATATCTGATATTTTAAGGAACTCAGAATATTTGGAAGATGATAACATAGGTGACCGATCCAAACATTTACACAACTAGGAGTATTTTCAAAGAAGACAAACACAGATGAAGTTAAATGTCGTAAAGTTTGATAGAAAGTACACAGGTTGAAAATGATTCTGTTTAAATCAATATTCCTTTAAGCAGTAGCTTTTCTAAAATTCCCTTGGAAATATTTGTTTTTAAAAGATGCATACTTGACTTATTTTCTACTTTTGGAACTCTACTCTTTTGACAAAATATTCTGCTTCCAGAATTCCCAGAAATGTCAGAACTTAAGGAGTGCTTTTAGTGCTAAAGAGGAAAGAGAAAAAAATGTAATGTAAACTGCAGTACTTCGCTGAGATTGCTTCATTTTCACATAAAAATTCTCAGAATAAAAACCTGCTTTTTAATTTTTAATGGTTCAATGGCGAAAAAAAAAAAGGTGGTGTTTTCACACTTTGTACAGATTCTAAACAGAAGAATATCCCAATTTATTGCAGATAGGAAGAGTGTTTGTTTTGGAAACCTTCATTTGCTCTTGAATCAGCAGGTTAATGCTGAATTCATTTTCTATCCTTCTCAGCTTTCATGGTCTCTCATCCGTCCCTTTTTAGATATTGCATTAAACCCTTGAGTGTATAGGAATTTAAGTTGCCAGGACTCTGAATTAGACTGGAACTCAATTCATCTGACAGGCTTTTGAAACTGGGACTGTAATTCCCAGCTCATTTAGACACTTAATGATCATTTAACCTCCTGTCTGTATTTTTACTTGCTTACTCACTTTTTAGGCAGTACAAGTCAGTCAGTCTTCAGATCAGAAGCACATGGTACCCCTCCAGCAGACAAACATTTTCCACCAACATTTTGAAGAGAATAAAAATCTAAATAAATAACCCCCAAGGCTGAAAACAGCCTATTCACCAAACAGTAATTCCACAGGAAAAATAAATGTTCAGCAAAGTGATCTTTCATTTGAAAAATTGGATCCAGATTTTACCAGCTGAGAAGGGTGGACTGTGCCATTTGCAGTGCAATGCAGTTTGTCTGCAAAGTGTGCTGCCACAAGGTACTAATGTTCTGCTTATGGAGAAGAGCAATCTGGGCAAAAAAATTAAACAGCTTTTTGTCAGCAAGCTGTTGAAATCATCGTACCATGAACATTTTCCCTCATGAATTATATACAATTAATGTATATGTGCTATCTACCAGCTAGTTCAGAATAACATAATTGAGCACAGATTTGTCTTTCAACACTTTCTTATGAAAATTAAGATTTCGGTTCCTTGAAGAAAGATGGTAAGACCATTATGTCCGGAAGGCAGCAAAAATTAGTCATTTGATTAAACTACTGATCAAAATCAGACACTCAGTTCCATGTGTATCTTTTGTTCTAACATTGTAGTTCCTTGGTTAAATTCATCATTACTGCTTTTACCTCCTCTTTCAGGAGGAAAAAATTCACTTCTACCATAGAGCTCACTTTCGTAGCAGCAGTATCATATCAAGCATGGAGGAAAGAAAGGTATTGTGGGGACTTACTGGCCAGTTATCCTACTAAAATGCAGTGTTATAACTCTGCTGCCTCTTCAAACAGCAATGTGAATTTTAAATCCAAGGTTCTTTTTTCTGAAAAGATAAATCACTGTAAGCTGTCATAACTTAGAAAAACCTCATTTTTCCTAAGTTACACTGCTTTTTCTCCACCTGTGTGAGTTCTCCAAGTTGAAAGGAAATTTCAGCAATACAATATTTTTAAGTTTGTGATATTTGTAAAAGCTAACTCCAGCATCTTTGTGCTCCACGCTAAGGTGAATTTGTGCTTAAATGGATTTAGGAAGTAATCGATCGGGCTGTGGAAAAAGATTTTAAGAAGGTAACCAAAGTGGTTCTACCTTTAAAACACTTTCAGAATTTTAGTCAAGGATATAATTTTAGTGATGGTATAGTAAGGCAAATGTCTTTGGTTTTCCTATTGTAATAGCATATCCTAATTTGATGTAATTTTTTACATTATGTCTGACATATATCTGTACATATATGCATAGACATACTAAGACCATTTATGGTATGTGAATTAAGCAGAAAAGTTATGATTTATTTTCTGCATTTTTTTACTAATACACTGTTGCTATTAGAACTGCTTTTGCAATCTCTACTGCCAGGAAAAGGGAAAACATAAAGGCACAAAACCTTCCGTTCTTGTTTGGGGAAAAAAACCTTCAAGAAATTAGGTCTCTTGAAAACTGAATTACTTGTGATTTTAAATTTCATTATTCTGTCTTATTCACCACTCAAAGCATAGCAAATTTCTTTTTCTAAATAGTGTTTGAAGATAAGTTTGGAATTAAATTAGAATTATTATAAAACAGTTTTCTCTAAAAATGGCGTCATATGCTTTCATGTGTATTGTTTTCCAAACAAATTTAGTTAATTTAGTTAATTCACAAACAAGATGAGAAGTATTCTATCTTTTGGAGATGAAACTTCTCCTGGGATCAGGCTGTACACTTTTTCTTCTTCACTCCTTACCAATAATAACTATTTTGTGATTGTCTTTTGGTCAAGAACTTTGCTTTTGACACACACGCTGGAGAAGATTTCAGCCATTTAGCTGGATTCAGGTTAATAGGAGTGAAAATATTTATTAATATTAAGGAAACTCAGAAAACAGCTGATTTCAGATGGATCTGATGACACAATTTAACATAATCTCTTACTTCAGCAACCTGAATTCAGATGGAGTTTTGTAGTGTACACTAGTGTCTCTTCAGTTAAAAAAATCCCCAAACTATGACAACAGTTGTGTTTTTCATTTTGGAAAGCAAAACTTCAAGAGAAAAACTTGTTTTTTAGCACAATGACAGGGGAAAAAATAGTATTTGCCATCCTCATTCCCCTAACACTGTTGTCTTTTGCTGTCTCTCCCAGTCTCTCCCAGTTTTATGGCCTGGGCTTGTCTTGCTTCTGTAAGGTGGCGTTCCTTCTGTAGTGTCTTCAAAGCAATGGGCACCTTTTAATTTTCTTCTGTCATACTCACAGGGCTTCAAGTGAAGAGACACATGGGACTTGTTGGAGAACAGGGTGTTCTCACTGCATTAAGACTTTGAGAAAACTCAGAAACAGTGAAAGAATTTCCTGAGCACTGTTGAATCAGAATGTTTCTGTTTTAGGGGAAAGCTAACACAGGTGAGACTGAAGATGGCTAAGATACATATACCTTGTCCCAAGGGCTTTTGAAGATAGCCTAGCATAAACTAATTTCAACTTGCAGTTGACTTTGACCAAGGTCCCCTAAAAGAAATAAATGTAATATTGATCTTGTTTAGCTGTGCAAGACATCTGGATTGTTAAGTACATTCTAACTATTTGGTACTACTTGACATATTCTGATGGTGATTGGTGGGAAATTGGCAATTTCTACTAACAGAAAATCTGGCCCTGCAAATAAATTTATATTCTTATAATTCCTATTATTGCCAAACTACAACAGCACAAAACCCCCTGCATTAATAATGGTTTCCTCATATAAGTGTGTATCTTGGCATGTCTGAGTTATAGCAGTAGTTAGAGATGCCAGCCAGCCTTCCATCTCTGTTTTTGTAAAACAGTATGTCAGTTGAAACTGCCTAATAAATATGTGCTGTCTCAGTCCTACTCCTCAGCTTCGGAGCCAAATTTTAAAACAAGGCTATAATGCTTGTCTGCTTGTGTAGACAGATCCATTAGCTGGTGTTTCAGTCTTGTGTTTATCATACGAACCCATTGGGAAACACTGTTGGGTATATAGAATTATTTCTAAACCACTTCCTACTTGGTAAGGGAAGGACGGGATTGCTAAAATAAAGAAATGTCCATTTGACATGTGGTTTTGTGACTCACTGGGTAAAACTATTTATGCCTTGTGACATCAGTAGATTTTCAAACTACATCAAGGAGATGTTTATTGGCATTGCTGTTTTTGTGGCATGGAGAAAAGAATAAATAAGTGTAAAGGAGCAGCTGCTTGAAGTTCTTCTAGGAGAGTTTAAATCCCGTATTTTCCAACAATGTGAATGAGCCTGCATTTGAACACTAAACCAGAAAGGTTTATAGTGCATATGGTACCTATTTGAATTTTTTAAATGTCTAATTTCTGCTGTGGAAATGGAGGCCAGCTTGAGTTATTTATTGTGGGATGCAGAAGGAAATCACGACCCTTTGCAGGGACATGTTAGAATCCCTGCACCATTCAGCCAGTTTTCTCCTGTCACACCTACTTAAAGTTTCAAAAAGAAGCTTTAATGTATTGAGTGTGCTCTGTATCATACTAGTTCCGAACACTTATGACAGCTTTCAGACATTGCTGGTGGCTCCCAGTAGATTGTAATTCTAGAAACAGGAGCCTGATGCTAAGCATCACCACCTGTTCTCCATTATTTTCCTTCAGAAGAAAACAATGCAAGTATAAGATTACATACTAATGGAACCCATTTTCACTAAATAGGTACATTTGGTCACATGTAATTTGGTGGCCCATAAAAGAAAAAAAGGAAAATAGTAAGCTATTTTCAAAAGGGAGAAGCAAATAAAACTTATATCAAAAGTTTTCTAGCTAGGTTAACTAAGCCAAATTCTTACACAGCAGGTATACCAATATGCAATATGTATGTACATGCAGATTGCTTGTTGGAATAGCTGTTTTCAATTTGATTTGTTGACATGTCCTAAAAGACTCTGGACCCCATTCAGCTCTTTGTAAATCCACTACAGAGCTAGATTCGAACCGTTCCAGGATTTGCACTGGATTCCTATTTCTTCTTTCATTAGAACAACACAGGTTGCCTCTCAGTAGAAAAAATTATAAGCAGATACAACTTAGTTATAAAGATACTGGCAAATTACGTAGTTGTTGTTATATCTTGTTATCATTTGCTGTACACCAGCATGGTCCCGTGTCATATCTCTCCTATGTATTCATGTGACATATTTCCAGATAAGCAAAGGAATTTTTAGAATGAGCTCATCAGTGGTTTTCTTATAGGTGGTATATTTTTCAAGCATGGAAGCATATGTGTGTCTCCCTTGAAATCCTGAACACATTAGCATTCATATAGAACCTGCAATAGCCTGGCAGGCTCGTGGTGCTCACCAGTCCTGGTTCTGGATGCAGGCTATTCTCTAAATTGTATCTGTGTGTCTGCTTCTTAGCACTTTCAGTGGCTGTTTCCCCCTTGGCTAGTATCTTATTCCCGAGACTGTTCTAAAAAAAGCAGATATTTGGGTTTTTTAAAGAAGCTTTTTCCTGCTTGTGATTCTTGGTGATTCTTCTCTGAGAATCCATGTCAGACCACTGGTAGCTTTTCAGTAGTCATGTTTCTTGCACACTCTTCAGTAAAAAGTGGGATTTTCGAGTTAACATGTTTTCTGAGCCATGTTAGTTCCTGAATTTTGAAAACCAGACTCAGCGGTTAATGGAATGGGAAGCAAATAAAGAGGGACGGTACTTCACCCGCTTCTTTGCACATCTGGGGAGATGAGGTGTTACCAGCAGTGTTTCTTTGCTGTGTTTGTGCTTGGGAGTTGTCACCTGCCAGAGCAAGCCCCCAGCCTCCAGCCTTGTGTCCTGGCACAGTGCTGTGGGGCAGCTCCAGAATGCCCTTGGTGGCAGACATACTGGTGTGGGATAAGGATAGGTTTAACTCCTCCCAATCAATGCTGAAGGGTTATCAGTCATTTTAGCCCCCCATCTGGAGAACTAAAAAGTCTGTAGTCCAGACTTCCTATGTGATCCATGGGAAGGCATCCAGCAGGGACCTGTGGAGGAGCACACTCTGCACTGGTTAGATCTGACCGTAGGTGGTAGAGCTCCGGCACCCTTCTCAGCTAGGGCTTGACTACAAACCCGCGGTGGTTTCTATTTCACCATGAGCAGCCTGGAAGTCAAAATACAAAGCTCCTGTTATACTTCCTTTAGGACAAAACCTTCAGTCAATAATCCCATCAGAAGGAATGGGGCCACATGTGAAGGACACTGTAGCTACTTAAGGTCCTTTTCTGAGTAGGTTTGGTGGCTGTATGGAGCAGCCTAAATGTAAGCACTGTCTCAGTCATAATCACCAAAGAAGAAAGGTTTAGGATTAAAAAGTAATCTGGTTTATTCTCTCAGATGTGATTGTTCTGTAGTATTGAATTGGAGTCTTAATTCTGAAGTTGGAACAGGCTTTGCTCAGAGGAAGCAGGAGTAGATTTATGGTGTGCTCTACAGCTGCTTTGTTTGAATGCAGTATGTATTCATAGACTTGGTTTGTCTGCAAAAGCAAATTATTTAAGCTTTGAAAGTGTTTCATTTCAGTCATAAAAAATGTATTCTTGAGGACATGGTCAGACCATGACATTACTCAGCACACAGATGAATGGATGTGGTGCTTCAGAAAAATCTGCAGACACGGTCTTAGTTTTTCTGTGAACAAACCAGACCATTTCCATGCCTCTTTTCAAAAGTTTGTCCAAGTTGCTCTAAAACAACTCAAAGTGAATGCTTCCAACTAACATAACATTTACATTTTGATATTATTATGCAGTCATGTATTGATGACCTGCTCATGAAATCTTTACTCATGTTCTAAGTCTATAATGAGTAAATCTATTGTGAAGCCCAGTGAAACCAAGGGATCACTGTGAAGACTACTCACATAAGGGAGAGATTACAAGATCATGGCTCTGTAGCCTTTTGATTTACTAAATAAGTTTAAATTTTCATTCTGATTTTGGCTGGGAAAGCCCCTTTGCTGGCAAGACACAAAATTTCCGTTCTTTTGCATCTTTTTTTTTTATCACAGAGCAGATAACAGCAGTGCTGGATAGAACATCTGAAACAACTCTCTGGCAGGGTGGGAGCCTGCACCCAATCTGATGAGCAATGTACAAATAGCTTTGTTGTTATTCTTGTAGCTTGTTAATAAAAACAGTGATCTGGAAGAGTCATGAACAGAGTTCTGCCTAATGGAGTCTCATTTAAACAGCAGTTTCCCGCTTTTCTTTTGAAGTTTTCAAATTCTTTCTTGAGTTACACTTGATAGGAATGATAAGGGTACTACCACACGTTCCTCAACAAATCTGTAACACACAGGGTGTTTTTCCATTTAGATGTGTGTGTCTTTACATGGAAGATAGGCCTAAGACAGACTCTCATTTCCAGACCAGATGTACTTTGACTTGAAGAATCTAAGATCATTAACTTTGATTTTTGGTGTATTGTAAACAACTGTGGCTTAGCCATGAGTAAAAAGCAGCTGACACTGAAAAGAAACATGGAAAGAAGGTCAACAAAGTTTTGTGTAAATAGCTGGAAGAAGCACTGGGGTGGATCCAGGCATTTGTATTTTGCTCCTAGCATGCAGTCCCTACTGGCCATCACTCTGAACAGCTGGGTTTAGCTGGTGTGACAGATTGTTGCATTGCTGCTAATGATGATATTTGTCAGTGCCTTCGATTTCCTTTCACTGAGTTTTATAGTGAGGGCTTAAAAATACAGGAGAGAAATAAGTCAATTATTAGGAAGGAATTCTTTACAGAGAGAGTAATCAGGCATTGGAATGGCCTGCCTAGACAGGCTGTGGACTCAACCATCCCTGGAAGTTTTTAAAATGAGACTGGATGTGGCACCTAGTGCCATGATCTAGTAATCCCAGTGGTGTTGGATCAAGGGGTGGACTTGATGATCTCAGAGGTCTCTTCCAAACCATATGATTCTATAATTATAAGGTGTGTGTAGAACAACTTTGTCATCTGTTTAGAGAAAAATGGATTAGCTGCACTAGCATGTGCTGCTTCCTTTATTTTTCCAGGTCCTATGATCAAGCATGTAAGTCTTGTCAATCCAAGATGAAGAAAAATAAGAAAAGACTTGGAAAGGGATGTTTTGGGCAGAATTATTATATTTTCTCGGAATGTTCTAGAAAAATGTCAAAATAGAAATGTAGTTGTATTTCATGTTCAAGAAATATTCTGAAGTATACATGGGCCTAACTGATGGACAGTACACTTGTGGGACATAGTTTACTGAGGTACTTGTCAGTATCCATGCTTATGCTCTTTCACACTGCCTGTAGGCTTCAGCATGATTGCACTGCTTTAATTGAGAAAAAAAAATCTCTTCTATTGAATAAATCTGGACAAATATACTTATATTAGATGAAATCTTTGTATGTACACTACATGCTATCTGGCACTTGAGTTAAGTACCTTGTGATTCATATACCCTACTGCTGCTGCTAAAGATAGCCCTTGTACTCTATCCTCTCTTCTCTCCTTGTGCATGTAGGAAAGTCAGCAAGAGACTGGCTTAGGAAATTATGGCAAAAGCTTATGTTTAATCCCTCTCCACTGTATTCTGGTGATCATTTTGCATGATTCCCAGGAAGCTAAATTCCTTAATTAATGAGACAGCAGGTAGCAGCATGGTTGTGCCCCCAGTGCTTCAGTTTAGAAAGCTCCTCTCAGTAGGCAAAGTGCTGTTCATTCCTATCCCATATGAACCTTTGAACTGGTTTCAAGGAAAATGCACCAGAATCAGGAAGCACTCTAACATTTAAACAGTGATACTTAGTTACTTTATGGGCTGATTTTCCTACTTGGGAGAAACTTCTGAAGACAATGGGAATTGTGTCTGTTTTGAGAGTTAGTGGTCTGTGGGAAAGGGCTAATTTTCTGTTTGGGGGGTCTTTTTCCTGTGTGTTTTCACAAAACATGCAAATGCTCAGGTGAATTTAGACACTTGGGTATGCAGAGAGCTGTCTGGTGGGTTTGGCAGCTCTTTCAGCAGAGCAGGTGTGTAACCACCACTGACATAACTGTTTGCTCAGTGCAGGTGGAAAGAAAGCCTCAAGCCCAAGTGTTCATCAGAGCACAGTGCTAAAGACATGGCACAAAGGGCACCTCGCCAGGCAAATGTACTGTCTCGCTCTTTCAACTGCAAAGTATTCTCAGCAGTCGTCTCCTGGAGAATTAGAAGAGCAGGAAACTGAAAGGGAATTGGTTGGCTTGGGAAATACCCTTCTCATGACTGAGGAAAACCACGTAGTATTCTTCATTGCTTTTCCACGATGCAGCACTTTTAACTCACATCAGTCTAGTCTGTTTTTTGCCTACTTGCCACGTAACTAGGAAATTAATCTGTTGCCTAAGAGGTGAATCAGCTTTGTGTACAGTAAACTATTAAAAATATGCTTATGCTACCACAAGCATAAATAACAGAAAGCATTTTAATAACTCCACTGCTGTTGGCTAAACTACCCAAGACTAAATATTTTTGTGTCTAATTAAAACTTCTTTTTTTTTTTTTTTTTTTTTCCCCCCCGGAGCGTCATGTGAAGTATAGGGAAAACAATAAATCCCCTCTCCTTTACATCTTCCAGCAAACATTCTAGCAAAATTCTAAGGAAGGAAAACTTCCTTTACTGTAATCACATAGCCATGGTCAATGGTTGGTTTCAGCATGAAGTTTGAGGGGAGCTCTGCATGCATCCATGCTCTAAGAAATTTTTGGCACTTGTTGAATAGGCTAAGTTCTTCTGTAAAATATACTTTAGGAAATCAAATTATTCATGTAATATATGCTTTCATGCATTTCATGGGTATCACTCCAAATCAGGAGTACATTTTTTCCTACTTGCCTAGTAAATGTAGCCACCGTGATGTGTGTTTGTATCTCTGTATAGTGGAGAAAATTGTTACAGACATAGTCACTTATATTTAGCACATCTGAAAGGAAAAGTCCAAATTCAGAAAAAGGGAAAGAATCATAGATGAAGGCTGAAGAAAATTGCTTGTGTGCTGTGCCATAGCCAAGGCATTGAAACTCCACAGCCTTGAGTTCATCTGCTTAAGGGAAAGAAAAAAAAACAAAAGGCAGACAAAACCAGTGAAATAAACCCCTTAAAATCTTTTCTGCCTTTGTTGGTCTTGCTCATGTAGGCTATCTAGCAGTTAAGGAACTGATCACATAGAATTTTAAGAAAGCATAGCACTTTGACACTGCCTCTGGGCAAGGGTATAGTGCAAGTAATACCAACAAGAGGAGTTCAGATATGGGTTAACTCTGTGTTTGCACTCTGAGGCATCTAAACACGAAAAATGCTTGCTAATGAAGCATGCAGGACTCTGGAGACTTCAACTCACGCAGAATAAAAGTTGTCAAGAAGGTGGTGCAAGATTACCATGGTTTCTGTTTCTTCGTCTTTCCTATTAAGGATCAGATATACACGGAAGTTTTCATTACAATAAAGTTGCGTGAATTAAAAAGTAGTATCAGGTTGCTGCATCTGGCTTGACTTTAGAAGTGGAAATATAGTAATGGGGTAAATGAAAGGGCCACCCACTATAAAGTGTGGGTGACCAGTATAAGGAAAAAAACCCTTTAATGGGTATTTATTCCAAAGGCTGTTACAAAGAAATTGCTCTCAGTCTGATGTAGTGCCAAACATAGAGCATTAAACTTCCTAATGACTTTTTGTTGACCAACGTCCAAGCTATCTAGGAACAAAGAAGAGATTCCATAACTCCACATAAAGAATATTATTTTCAGACAAGAAGAGAGTGCTTAAAAACATAAGTTGAGAGGTTAGGATACAAGTCGAAACTTCAGAACAGCTTATTTTGAGGGTGGAGAACAGATTTATAGTTAATTCAGTGTTAAATGCCAGAATTCTAGGTAATTGCAAGATGACAATGACTAGGACAGGACAGTGTCTATTTTGGCTTAAATCAGGAATTGTGTAGGATTGTTCCACTTTCTTTGAAGTTTTTGGGGGGACTTATTTGGCTACCTTTATCAAGAAATGACTGTCCCCTATAGTGAGTCTGGAACTTCTTCCTCTTTCTTTTTTCTTTCATTTCTATGAAATTACATTTTTTTTCCTATTTTTTTCTGAAATCCTACTGTATCTTCTGTATTATGGTCCCTAGCACTGAAGGAAGTCTTGCTTTAAAATGGAAAGGGGCCCATGAGATGGAGAAGAGGGTGTAGTCAGAGCACAACGTCTGGAATGAAAGATGGTCCCTCAGTGGCTATTGCAGACTGAAACCAAGAGCAGTCTCTACTAACTTAGGGGCTGCAGGCATAAATGTAGTCTGAAGCCACCCTGTTCTTGCCTCCTGGATTGCATGCGCTCAGCTCTCTCTTCTGAGAATTGGGGTCTGGGTTTGTTTGAAATAATAGTGAAGTCATTACACTATGTAAATATGTTAGTATTCATCTGGTTTTACTCACAAGTTATTCTTGCCTTGCTGTGCTGGTCGTGTTTTCTTGTTTGTGCAAAATTAACCAGGAGCATTTTAAAAGAAAAGGGAAAAAAGGGTAAATAGTGTTGAAACCTTGATTGCTATGTTGTTTACCACAGGCTGAAGTTTGGTAGGCAACTCTAACTTAATCATATAATAAGACTACAATGACACTTTTAATGAAACTGTTAGGGGTCCTTTCCCTTTCTGTCATCTTTGTCCTTCTTTGAGTAAACTGATAATTTGCCTTAATTGCCTAGTATTAAAATTTTTCATTTTACTCTTACTGAGGAGTCAGTTAAGCAGCAATAGGAGTCTAAGCGCTTCACTGAGGTTGCCTGTGCCCTCTGGGGGCTTGGACCCAGTGTTTTTCCAGGACAGTTGTGGTTTTGCAGGTAGTCCCACTGCATACGTACTGCTGGCTCCTCATACAAGAATAACTGCTCCTAGAATGAGTCAGGATGAGGAGCCACGCTCTCATACTGCAATTCTTCCTGTTGCTACAAAAAGGAAAGCCCCAAATTGCATTATTGACTCATCCTGTTTCTCAGTCTCACTCATGTAGACCAATTATAAGAACTGAAGAACTATTAACCTTTTTTTATTTTCTTTTTCCTCAAAACTCCTGGACTTTTCTGGCCACATCTCTGAATCCTCTGTGGTGTGTGAGACTAGAGAATGGGAGCTGGTGCAGGTACCCCGAAGTTGTTTGTTTGTTCTGGTATTAAATCTGGACTGAATGATTTTTGATGTCTGAATTCAGTTCTTCATAGGTGCTTTGGAGTTCAAAAGTCTTGGGCCTTCTCAGTTCCTCATGCAGTGGAGCAGTCATGGCCATCATGTTGCAGAAGAGCTCACGCAGAGCAGGAAAAGAGGGAAGGTGTTTGGAATATCAGATGACAATGGTGGTTTCTGATGCATAGAGAAAGAACTGGGGATTGAAAAAGGCATATGAGCCAGGTGTTCTCACATAAATGACCATCAGGAAAGGAGTCAGTAATGCTGACATTTGGTAACAATGTTAGATTGCAGTCAGCAGTCTGCTGAGATGAAGTCTGCAGTTCATCCTTCATATGTCATATGACATCTGGCTGTCCCTCTGTCTGACATGAACTCATGTTTTCAGGGCTGTCCTTTTAAATATGAGAACCAGAGAAAGTGCACTTTGAAAAATGGTGTCTTAAATGCTTAATGTATTCTGCAATGTAAAGTGTATTCTGCAAGGAATACCTAAGAGTAATTTCCAGGGTTAGGAATGCAGATACTGCATGAATGTTTATAACCTGAGAGTATTTTCTCTCCATGCACTGTAGAAGAGAAAAGAGAGTTTTTGCACTGATATCATTAAGACAGGTTTTCTCTCTCATTTTTCTAGATTTGTGAACATTTAAAAGCAAAGGCAGTTTACTTACTTAGTAGGTATAACAGAGATGGTAAACCTGTCATCTCATTTTTCTGGCTGTGAATACATGCGTGCAGAGATGGCTTTCAATAAAAGCTCCACTTTGAAAGTGTATCATGATTTGGGGATGTTCAGATGCAGGTGTTAAACAATAACTTGCTGCCAGTTCCCAGCAGTGTTATTCTACACCCAGCCGTAATATCTGACTATCTACTTCTGGTTTAATGCCTGGTACTTTAGGAGCCATAGGATCTGCTAGCTGTTTTCATCTGGATAGTATTCTTAGATTAATAAAAAACTCCATAATTCTAGAGTTAATAGCTCCAAAAAGAAAACTGGTTTTGGTAACCCACTGTTCATCCATCACAGTAAACATGTTGATCAAAAAGCCAGACAAATCTCACTCTGGAACACATGATAAATAACCAATCAGAGACAAAACTAAAAAGCAAAACTGTCAGAAAAAGGGCGGGTGAAAGGCAGAGATAAAAGGGCAAGAGCAGTCTGCTGAAAAGCCTGGACATAGAACAAAGTGCATATCAACAAACCTTTATTCTTTAAGCAGCCTTTGGTGATGCACTCAAAAATGATGTAAAATCAAGACCTAGAGGCTTCCTGTCACATTGATTTAGTACCATTTTTGATTTCAAAGTTTACCTAACACTCTTTTGACACTGCTGTAATGCTGCTGCTGGTAGTTCACCAGACAATATGAATCATACACATTGAGACAGAGCCTGAAAAATTTGAGATCAAACTGACTGTTCCCCAAATTTTTGTATCCTACTTAATCGTGTCTTCTGTAACGTACCAGTTCTATGGAGCAGGAAGCTGCCTTCGAAATCAAGCAGTGTAGGTGGCTCATGGTCTCTCTGTTGAGAAGAAAACACTGCTGTGTTATCTTGCAGTCACAATATGAGGTAGAGAGGTAAAACCTGAGTGTCTGTGTATGTACACTGTGCATGAGGCAGGAAACATTATATGCACCCTTTGAGATGGCAAGATTTAGCTGGGTGATGTCAGTATGGATCTAAAGTTGATAGTTTGCCTTAAAGATGGGATAGAATAAGAAGATTTGTAACTGTGCTGCCTTGGGGACAACAGTGTATATGCTGTGTTCTGGAAACAGTTTGATGCTGTTCTGTGATATAAACAACATACTCCTGTGCATATTTTGGGCATGGCATGCTGGCCTTTCAGTTTTTTTGAAAGATAACTAATTTCAGGCTTTACGTAGATGAGGAATTGAAAGTGAATTAAGTTGAATAAACTTGTAAGGTGAATTCTTTTAAGTGCATTAAACCTTTGAGTTTATACTTTCATGTCACATGCAAAAGACACTAAATTAAGGCAAATTTAATTGAGAGAGTAGTATCTACCGAGGAATTTAATTGATCCACTTGCAGTCTTTCAGATTACCTTCCTCCATATGTCCTTCCGAAGCCAAGGCCAGCTTTCAACAGATACTACATCTTCCCAGTAGGACACGAAATTTAGGTAGCTCTGTAAGAGAAGGTGTAAAAGAAGCTGTTGGATAAGAGGTTCTGCTCTAGACCTAAAATGTTTGTTGAAATCCACCATATGGGCTGGGAGATCACATAGGGCCACAGTGTGGGTGAGATTTAATTCAGGAAAGTCATTGTTTTTTTCTGTTGCAGTGGAAGAGTTGCCACTCACACTAACACTGCATGAAACAGGGCAATACAGCTCCCCTGTGTATTTGAAAGTGTTTGACTCTTTCTACCAGCTGCAGCTGCTCACTTCCCCTGAGCACAGCCCCCTGTGCAACTGCCTAGCTAGATGTTGTTTTTTCATGCCATTATTGTTGGGACAAGAAATACCTGAGACAGGACCCATGGGAGTCCTGCAGCCTGTTGGTTCAGAGGGACCTCAGTGAGGTTTGTTTTCTGGTTGTTAAGATCTGAGTTTTCTTTGGCTCTAGCAAATCATGAGAGCTGGACTACTGCATGTTTTAGAACTGTTCCTTCCCTGGTGGTCTAGCAGAGGATTGAGAATTATTTTGAAACATGACTATTTATTGTTTAATAATGCATGCTTCTGGGGCCATTATCCCCAGTTTGAAGGAATGATCCTTGGAAGCTGTGGCATATGTATTCATGATGTAGCATTCTGTGAAACAGACCTCATGTAACGGCGGTATTGGGTTAAATTGAAGAGTTAAATTATCTCTAGAAGCAAGTGCCTGTGTTTAATCTAGAGGCTGAAGATGGTGCTTTGCCCTCTGGGTCTGGCAGAGAAGTGGGTCATAGATGTATTATTTTAAAAAGAAGAAGGTTCAGCGAGAAAAATTGAATCATTAAACTTGTTATGGCAACTGAAAGAAGTAAATCTGTTTCATTGCAACTGCTGTGAGTTTTGCTTTCAGGCATGGTCTGTGCCACAGCAGTCACTGAGAGCTGAGAGTTTCTGGTTTCTCAGTCTGAGACAGGATCCATGTCTGGAGCTGTCTGAGAGCACAGCACGATTTCCTCTGTGGGATAAATTAAACATGGCTTTCTGCTTGCACACAGTGAGATCCCTTGCTGTCATCTATGCCTATGTTGAGCTAAGAATAGAAAAAAGCAACATCAGCAGTGCTGTGGGAAAACTACATTGCTCCAGATGGCTTCTGATAAACCCTTTTCTCATTTGGGATTAATAATAAAATAGTAGTAAATAATGGCCATTTCTCATCTACATCTTAACCTACATGTTTGCCAAGCAGCTAGGAGAAAGCTGGGCTGAAGCTTGTCATTTAGATGTGGATTTGTCTAGATACACCTGAGAAGCCATTTCAGGAGTAGTTTAATTGCCATGCAGGGAAAAAAAAAACCCAAACACAACCCACAAAAAGTGAGGAGTTTGTTTGTTCATTTGAGAAGTTTTGAATACCCTTTTTACCCCCTCCATTTTGCCTTATCACTTTCATGAGGTTCTCTTATTTCCATTGTTACCAAAGCTTGTATCCTGTGAGATTATGTTAGGTCTTCTCTTTGACTTTCATAGGGAGGATCTTCATTCTTTCTTCAAAGAGGTGAGCGGGACAAGTCTCACGTGTGATGTATTCATTTAGCTCTACAGTTGCATGCAACTGTCTTACCAATGTTGATCTCTTAGAAGGCAAAACAAATTTGAGATCCCAACTCAGAATCAGGCCCAACTGGGGAGCTTGCAGTGAAACTCCATGGTTCATATAAAATATATGTGATAGCAAATGACTCCAGCAAAAATACCAAAAAAACCCCTCATTTGCTCTAAGAAAAGGTGCTAAGTGAAATCATCTCTATCAAAAGGGGAAGGCAAATGCAGACATAAACCTCATTGCTTCACACTTCTCAAATCATGAGAATGACATTACCCACTTAATCACAAAATCTAGACAGTAAGTTCCTTACTCAGCCATCTTGTGAAGTTAAAAAGACATTCAGTAGCCTGGAAGGACTTGTTCAACTATAAAAATCAACAATTTTTCTCCTCTGTCACCTGCAGAATTTTCTTTGAGTATTTCTATCATACACTCCTGGAATTTTGACTACAAATTCAGGAAGGGCAATTTGTGTTTTCTCTCTCAAAAAGAAAAGTTTAACATTACTGTGTTGCTGTGACCTGACTGGAAAAGGTCAGTCTTGGTGGACTGATATAGGCAACATCAGCACATCACCAGTCTCATGCACAGCATGAGCAGCACCCATTTCAATATCTAGTCTGAATCCTCCAACATTGCAAAAAACCCCAGTATATCTTTGGTGTACGTTTCTGCACAAGCACTCAACACAGTCTTTTATACATGGATACAGAAGTAATTGGAATAACTGAGGAACAAACATGTCAGTAAACAATGCTCTTAATCAGACAACACATTCTGAAAATATGACTCATTATCACAGGCAAATCTAGTTTATGTCATGCTACAGATGACTTGATTGCCTGTAATCTGGGATAAAAAAAATTAATTAAGAATGTTTAAATGCAACTTCAGGGAGTGCTATATATTTTATCTCAGTTTCATCTGGTTTCCCATGATATCAAAGCTGTGTTTAGTGAATAGAGATTTACAACCAGAAAATGATATGTATAGCTGAAGAATGTGAAGGGATGATGTGCCTTATAGAATTAGTTATCATTGCTGGGGAAGTAGAGCTGGTTTACAGCTTGCTTTTTCCCTCTCCATCTGGGACTGATCTGTGTCTTTTTGTTCAATATAGGAAATGTTCTCTACAATTCTCTAAACGCAAAGACTGTGTTCCAGGCACTGTGTAGGAGATTTTGAAAACCTTGACTTATGCATAGACAATTGTTAGCATGTACATTTTTTACAAATATGTTTTCTTTATTCTGTATTTTTTAAAAAAGCATACCCAGTTTGGCTCAGCAGCTGCCAACAATGGGACGATTGTGGATGCATTTTCCCTCCTATTAACCAAGCCTGCATACACACTATATTCTTTTGTTTCATTTTTGTGTTTTAATGATGAATGCTACACAGTGGCAGAAATTACTTTGCTTGGAGTAGCAATTATTCCAATTTATGTCTGGGGAGCAGGAAACAGACACAAGGCTATGCAGGCATTTTTGTTTCAAGCTCCCTGTGACTGATAGAGAGGCTATCAATGGATGATGCTTTTGGAAGGTCAAGATAGTTGATGGCATTGGGCATTTGAGAGGGTTTCTCATGTAGCTGGCTGGCAGCTTGTCTTTTGGGATTTTGAATGGACTTGATAGTTGTTTTCTGAGCTACATGTAACGCTTTATGTGCTGCAGTCCTTTGCCTTAGGTAGGTCAATATTTCAGCTCATTTTTAAAATTTAAATAGTATCATCTTTATTTAAGAATGGGCTCTAGATTAGGAATAAAGGCTGGGTTATGTCGCTTTCCTTTGCAATTTTCAATGTCAAGTTGTCTTTTGTTACTTTTACCATTCTTAAAGACAGAGCTTAGAGTTGAGAATTATATGCTTATCTTGAAATACCTTTTACATGTCACTCAGCTTAAAAGCCCAAAGTAAAACAATAGCTAGATATGGTATGTGAGAGTATTCATTAACACCATTCAGGATCAGGGAACTCTTTTTTAAAAAAGCTATTTGAGGAACCAAAATAAAACTGCAAGTAGGCTTCTTGCTGACAAGTTGCAGGTGTATACCACATGCCCATATTGGAAAAAAGATGTGGTTATGAAGGTCTTGATGACAGACAAGGGTCTAAAATGCCTTCATCTCTAAATTTTAGCTAGTCCATCTGTTTTTTATTTGCATTTTCCCCAGCTAGCAGAGTTGGTATTTTCCAAACTCAGTATCACCACACATAAGTCTACATAAAATCACTTTTTTTGCATTGTAAGATCCTTAGATTAGTATGGTACCATTTAAGTAAAGGAAGTCTTACTATTATGGTAACTGTACCATTAATTATAAGTAATTTTTATAGATTTCTTTCTGGAAAAATGACGGAAAGGACTGATGAGATTGAGGGGAGAGTGCTTTAGTTTGGCTACAATAGGTAGAATCTGCTTATGCCTTAAGAGTACCAAAAAGTTGAGAGCTTGCATTTATCTTTTATTGATACTCCTACCTTACAAGATCTGAGTTTCTTTGATGTTCATCCTCTTGAGGACGACCTCAAGAAGAAATATTTGTTCTTAAGGGAGAAAGACTCACACGTACTTCGGATCACTCCAAATAGCTGCACCCTGGAATAATTCTCAAAGACACATATTCAGAGGGCAGAAATAATGAGGCAACAGCACTTGGGAAATATCCAGCCAGCACTTTTGGTACTGTAAAGCAAATTTTGACAAAGAAAGCAACTCATGAAGTCACATAGGAATGGCATGGTTTCCCCTTCTACTGCTGACACCAGAGAAACTTGTTTGGTTTTCTTATCAAACCTCTTGTTTCTTCTGTGATTCTCAACTGAATGACACAAAGACAGAGAAACAAGAGTTTCTCCATCTGAAAAAATGCTTTTCAAAGCAAATTCTCAGCAGCCTGGAAGGTTTTTTTTCTGAGAACAATCTAATCAAACCTTGATTTAAAATATTATTATTTATTACAAAAGTAATCGTCCTACTCTGAAAATTAGTCGAGCTTTTTGTTTGGGATGAACAATTAATTGCAGGAATCATTTTGAAAACAGTAAAAGCAATAGTTTGATTTATTTAAAATACTGGAGAAAATTAGTTGAGGATGTGTAAACAAAATTTTCCAGAAAGGGCTCAAAATTTATTGTCATCTTTTCTATTTAAACAAATTCCTAAAGCATAATTTTGAGGAATGGGAAAAAAAAAACTATGATTAATTTAATAGGCAGTCAAATTAGATTCAGACAGCACTGCTGTATCTGTGTGGGAGTCAGCAGAAGGGACTCTGGAATGTGACAGTGTGTGTTGTTATGTCTCCTTCAAGCATCATGTCTTTTCCTTTTGTAGGAACAAACTTTTCTTTCTCTCTCTTTATGGGAGAATGCAGTGCTTTCACATTTTTTTTTTTTAATTTCTTTTTTTTTTTTTTTTAAAGTCTATTTTCCTGTAGGTTAACGCATATTTTGGTAAATATGGAAGAATTGTATACACGCGTATCTACTTGCAGGGAATTATATATACAAGTCATTTTACGCTCTATAATGTATTCTATACTGCATATCATAGGGTGTTGTTTAGCAGGTGTCAAGTGTAAGGACTATACTAAGACCGTAGGCAAAGTAAAGGTTATCAAAGTGAAATGCTGACTGGTGACATTTGCTCCCTTCCAAGCAGTCCGAGTGACGTGGGCCAGTGAGGATAGTGCAGTTGCAAAGACATTTGTACAAATGTGATGCAGATATTCACTTTGAGAACAGTGAACTTATTATCAATCAGAGTGTTTGAAAACTGCCAAAGGAAAAATTCCCCCTTGGAGTCTAAAACAAAATGTTACCTATTGGAAGGTGTGTTTCAGTATTTTTACTGACTTTTATGGCCCTATTGATTCTTCATTGTGGAGTTTTAACATCTTGTCTATGAGTCTGAGGCCTGAATCCACAAAAAATATGAGGTCTGTTGTGCCAACGTACGTTTGAGACACGAAAAGATGAAACAATGAGCAAGCTGGTTGTATCTCCCTTATTCTTTAAGCTGAGGACCAGCAGTAGTGTGAGTTTAAAGATTGCTCTCTTGACTGTAGTGAAGCCTCCCTAGCTGCCTTTCCTAGCTCCCATGAATTGCTATTTCAATTATGTTTCTTTGTTTGGAGTTATTTTCTGTTTGCTTGCATGGTTTGGTTTGGGTTGTTTTTTTATGGGCTGCATACGTTCCTTGCAAGAAGGAGCTCTTCACCGTAAACCTTTCTTTTACCCACCAGGCCTATCCTTGTACTAATGATAAGGAGTGTGAGGTTGGACGTTACTGTCACAGTCCTCATCAAGCAACGTCTGCATGCATGATGTGCCGGAGGAAGAAGAAGCGCTGCCACAGAGACGGCATGTGCTGCCCTGGGAACCGCTGCAACAATGGTATATCAGTCATTTCTTGGTTTTCCTTCATAAATGCAGCATTTTGGCAGCATTTATTTCTCTAGGTGTTCCAAGAAACAGTATTTTTTGGGGGGAGGGTGATGACACTTCTCTTTCTAAATCAAGAATACTTAATTTTCTACTTCATTCCACTCCACCTAATTCTCTTTAATAATATTTCTATGTTTAGAGTTTATGTACTACCCGACTTTCTCCCATTTTGTGGTGGGAAAACCCAAAAGTGCTGCTGCCTAAAATCACAACTCCATATTCAATGCGGTTTGATTCACTGGAAGACTGGACAGAAGCCATATTTTAAGGAAGAAAAAGAGACTTGATGAATCCTTGATCTGCTCTCCCTGGGCAGAGTTATAACCGTATTGTTTACATTCCCACAGTCTCCTCTGGAGACTGGAGATGTCTACAAGGAGGTCTTCAGGTGCTCAGACAATGAAGGCAGGGTGACAGCGAGACTGATAGTGAATGATGCAGAGCTGTCGTGAAGTGCCAGGAATCAGAGACAAACATGTGATTAGAGCTGAGCGTCACTGAGGCCAAGCCATAATGCTTTCGTGGTCCTGATCCTGATCAGTGTATGTCTTTCATTTAATTTTCCTCTTATTCAAATCTCTGACTGTCTTTTCCTTGCAGGTATTTGCATACCAGTAACCGAAAGCATCCTTACGCCCCACATCCCTGCTCTAGAAGGGCCACGCAACAAGAAGAACGGTCATTATGCTAGCAAGGATTTAGGATGGCACAACCTAGGGAGGCCGCGCTCCAAGATGTCACACATAAAAGGTAAGATCACATTTGGACTATGCTGCCTTGTTCCTTCGTGTTTGAGAATCATGCTATTGCTCTTAAGATACAGCAATGCAAACCAGAAATAGGCAGTAATTTCACAGCATTTCAGAGCATGACTCAGAAAGTGATGTAATGTCAACCAACTGTTCCTGTGATTGAAGCAGCATCTGCTTTCATCTTGGTATCAGATGTGGACTGACAATCCATTTTATCAGTTGTGCAAGACTGCACACATCCTCCTCTTGTAACAGCTATGTAATTGACCGCTTGTAATTCTGCTTACAATCCTGTAGCTGAATTTCTCCTTACTAAGTCTTATGGCAGGTCTCATTAATTCCCCTCCCCGAGCCTTCCTAATTAATATCTTGTCTTGATCTTACATCCTTCAAATAGCCATAGATGGAAATATCACCTCTTTTTTTCTCTGAGTTTCATTTGGATCAGCCTGCACTCCATCTGTACTTTCCCATTTTCCCATGAAATACTAAAATAGTTTGGTTGCTCTTTTTAGGACATGAAGGTGATCCCTGCCTACGGTCATCAGACTGCATTGAGGGACACTGCTGCGCTCGCCATTTCTGGACCAAAATTTGCAAGCCTGTGTTGCATCAGGGGGAGGTGTGCACCAAACAACGCAAGAAAGGGTCCCATGGACTTGAGATTTTCCAACGATGTGACTGTGCCAAGGGGCTGTCATGTAAAGTATGGAAAGATGCAACCTCCTCTTCTAAATCAAGACTTCACGTGTGCCAGAAAATCTGAATGAGGATTGGGAAGACAGTACTGAGTGACTGTGGCTTTATGTGTTTAATGCATTATGGCATGGTGGGAAAAGAGGACTGCAAATGAAAGCGGAATGGCTACAGTAACAGTTAGAGTAGGAGTAGAAGTCACATCAAATGCATTTCTTTTTGAGCTGGTAGTAAACACAAGTGTAGCTGGAGTTCACCTACTGTCCAGTTCTTCTGTAAATAACTTCTACAGTTCGTGGGAAATGCTAGTATGCAAACAAGTAGAGTGGAAATGAATGTCACTTACCTTGCTATATCACCCCGTGATGTTTCAGGGGCTCAGTGTTAGGGCTACAGTGAGCTTCCAGTGTGGTAAGGACTGCTAAATAAATTGTATACATTGTACTCCTATAGGAAGCAGCACGTTCCAGGAAGACTCATCTGTCAACTCATGATTCAGCACACTGCAGGGGTAAGAAATGGAAATAAACTTTCTGTGAATGTCCACATGCCCTTGTCATTCAGGGCTGACACTTCAGCAGAGAAAGCACTCCTGCAGGACAAGAGTGCTATGTTTTGCAGGCCCTTATGAAGGAGGTAAAAACTTGCCATCTCAAAATTTCAAGAGAGCAGCAGTTTCTTTAAGAGGAGGCATTTAATCAGGGTTTTGTTTCTATAGATGGGTAAGTTGAAATGCTTTTTGTAGTTCCATGTCATAGTATGGCACTTAATCTCTTGTATTTGCCTCAGTTTACTGCTAATATACATTGGGTTGAACAGATGAAGCAACTATGTGTGCATGCTGAATCCCAAATTATATACAGGCAGTTCCTCATTAGTCCTAAATATAGTTTCTTTGTCTAAGCATTCTTGCATTATAGACATTTCCAAAGGAAATAGCAGAGTGCTGAAGTGCCTAACATGAAGAGCTATGAAGTTGTTTCTCTGTTGCTGTTACAATAGATGATATAGACAGTTGTTGTGGTGTTTAGTGCATACTGCTACAACCCAAAATTTTACATTGTATTAGTAGCAACAGGCTACCAATGGCACTCTGCAGCAGTGTAACGGATTTGTTCTTAGAAACAGCAAAGAAAAAGGAGCTGGGTCTTGTGAGCACCTCCTCTCCTGCAGAAAAGGATGTAAGAAGATGGTATGATCACAAATGACTTGTTAAACATCATGTGATGTTATAGCATACCAGCCTCCAGCATGGATTCATCCTGAACTTGATGTCCTCTCATTCTGGAGTGTTCTGCCAGGAATGATGGAAGTACAGACTGTAGAAACAACTGTCAATCCTGCATCGTTTGTGTACTGCTTAAAAAAGGACAGCCTCTGTCCTTTGACTTGTCTCCCAGGTTTTTTCAAACCTTTCTAGTTTTACTTATTTGCAAATATTCCTTTGTATAGACTTTGAAAAAGAGACCAATATTACTTTAAAAAATTCTGATTCTATAATTGACCTACTGCTAAGTTGTAATTACCCATTTATAATTATGCATTTTCATGTTCTGTAATACAATGGGACTTTTTTGTTTATTCAGTTCTGAATAACATGGGTAGACCAGTATGCAGTTTAACATTTAAAAAGAACTTGTCACCATTACTTGACACCTTTTTCCACCAGTGGCATGCTTTAAAACTATAGCTTAGCTACACCACTTGACTCAACGTTCTTAATTAGAACACAGACTTCAGCTACACTGCCCTTATCTTTCATAAGAGTCTGAATAAGAAGAGTATTTCACATGTCTTTCCCTACCGGAGTTAGTTTTTATTGACCTAGAGGGATGCCCAGAGACAGGAGTTTCTGTTTTTTAATAGTCTCTGAGTGTTATCTTGGAGTCCTATCATCACAACTCAGCTTATTTTGGAATTTTTCCAATTTAACTGGAACTGGAATAAGGCTCAGAAATTTCAAGACACTAAAAAAATTCCAGGAAGCAATTTTGCAAGTTTTATTTACAGTGACATAGCACATACACAGCAGAGGAACTCTAGTGCTCTCATTTTCACTACATCTAAAGGAAACCCAGCGTGAGCAGGGGGTTGCAGAAATGGGGTCTCAGCAATTTTTAGCTCTTCCTGTCATTGGCCTACCCCCCATTTTGCTCTTGCAGAACATAGTTATTTGGGATAATTTATTTACAGGAAATGTTTAATGAGATGTATTTTCTTATAGAGATATTTCTTACACAAAGCTTTGTAGCAAAATATATTTGCAGCCTGTTGACTTTAATGTAGAAAAATGTATAATAAGATTAAATATATTAAATGTTCTTTCCCGTTCCTCCCCAAATATTTTACCCAAGTTCTTTTCCTTACCTGCTGCTTAAGAAGAATAGTTCTTTCTGGAAAAACATGCAAATCGGTTGAAAAAGAATCACGTAATTTAGCTATACTAGTAAAAGCGCCTGATGGTACTTGTGTCTCAGAGCACTGTGTAGGCTGAGTTTTGGTAAAACACATGAAGGTCATCTTAACAGTCCTCATGCATCATTTCTACAAAACTGGCTTAAGTGACAGCTGTCTACGTACTTCTCTTGGGTTAGTTTACACCTAAACACTCAAGAATACATTCTGAAAATGAGGCACCTGGTTGTGTAATGTAAAATCAACCAGGTTAAAAAAGAAAGGTGTCCAGACACCTTTCATGGATAATAATAATAAATACCAGAGGGACTCACGATGGATAAAGGTGATATTCAAATTACACAGCATTTTGCTATAGGTTACAGCATGCAAAGGTACTGCTGCAAAATCTCTTAACTATCAATTACAAATTGCAAGTGGCAAATTACAGCATTCAGCTCTAATAACATGAAACAATCCATGTGACATGACTGACAATACTGATACTAAAACTATCTAAGTTTTAATCCCAGGAAAACTTCTGCAGAGCGCAATAAATATTGCAAAATAATGGCTGGGGTTATTGAGCAATGGTCTTGATATCCTTGTGATTTGTTTCTGGTAACCCTTTACTCAAAGAGATGTACATTTGGAGGATGGAATGGACTCCAAGTCACACTAGTATTTGTATAAAATGAAAAGGTTTACCTACTGTTATTTGCAATATTTGGTGGGCAGACCTTTAAAAATTCTAGCACTTTTAACATCAAAAACATAATAAAGTTGTGAGTATTTTCAGAGCCCATTGACTTCAACAGAGACAGCCAAAGCCTTCAGAGATTTAATCTGGGAACAAAAACAATAGACACAGGCAGTTCCTTGCACACCACAAATACTGAGCCACATAGCTGCACTGAGTAGCATGCAAGCAGTTTCGTAAGACTGAAGTCTGATTGCTTAGAAGCTATTCAGTTAATGTTTTGTGGAAATATACATCAGTTTGAGAATAAAAGAGCAGCTAAATTTGGGGATAATTGCTCTCACTCACTGTGTCACTCATCACAGGAATTAAGAATGACTTTGGCTCAGTTACATTTCAGAAATCTGCTGTCGTGACACAAGTACGGAAGATGTTATTGCTGAACAATTGAAATACTTTTTCTATTAGCTTAGAATAGCCTCAACAATGCAGCATCTCTTTGGAAATACTTATTAGCTTTCCTAAAAATAATGGATTTCTACTCTATAAGAGCATATATTTGATTTACAGTATAAAGTGGGTATGCACCTATTAATGTACTATTTGCTTTGTCTCATGTTGTTTGCAACCTATAGTATTTATGATTTTAAACATTTTTAATGAAAACAATTAAAATAGATTTATCTGCTTACTTCTATAACAACACTTTTAACATCTGACACCTAAACCACCATTCACTGGAATTCAAGCCATCCTCTGCACATTCTGAATCTCCTGCTTGTTGTCTCAATAGCAGTAAAAAAGCCCTCATCAAACACCATAAAAATATCTTGGGCAGAGGCTGAGAAGAGACATTCCTAAACTGCTCCTTGCCACCAGCTCTCTCTGCTTTTGCTTCAGAGAACTTCACCATTGACCCCACTAGGAAAAGTAAATGCTATCAAAGAAAATCTACATTTTTCATCCCTTCCAGTTTCTTTTAGGAAAGCCATTTAAAAAGGATATCCTGAATGTCAAATCCAGCCGAAAGTCATATAACAGCGACTCTAAGCTAAGACTTTTAGGAGTCTTAAGATGTACCCTCTAAATTTCAGAAACTTAATTGATAAGAGAGTGATGTAATATCAAGACCATGCTTACAAAAAAAAAAAAAAAAAGAAACCTAGTTCTTTGGATTGTCAGTCACGTGTTCTGAAAATAACTGTCCCCAATGGGGGAGAAAAAGGAAACTCTTCCTCCTCACCCAACCAACCTGACATGTAGTCCCTGGCAAAGGGAATGCAAGTGTTTTGGATTTATTTTTCCACTAGGCACAGTTTCACTGCACACAAAGGCACAATTAATTTTGTTCTTAAATCACACAAATAATGAAGTTATGGTTTCTTACCTAGCTCTCCAGTCTGAGGTACGACATCTTTCTTTCACTGAAGACAGGAGTGAAGGAACAGAGTTAGTATCAAGGTTCTCTGGTTTAAGTCCTAACATTTCACTGAGATAAATGGAAACTTCCAGCTCAAGTGCCTTATTAGCTAATACAGTTTTCCATGTGTTCTCCACTACCAAAGGGTTCTTACAGTACAACACAGCCCCCACGTCCATTCTCACCTTTTGTTTCTTCTTCAATTTTACGTGACTGCTATCAGTTACTGAAATGCAACAAATGTCAGTTGCAGCCTCCTCTTACTCTGCCAGCTTTATACTGACCTGCTTAATGTAGCAATGCCAGAGGGAAGGGGTAAGCACAGGAAAAGATGGAAGTGGCAAGGGTGGGAGCCAGCTCAAGGCTTGAAACAGTGAGTACAGTGGGAAAGCTACTTTAAAATGTAATTAGAATGCTATTGCAAAAAAACGTGAACCATAATAATATCCCAATCCAATTACCAAGAGCAGAAGAAGGGCAAAGGCACTCTGCTCCTGAGCCATGACCCCACAGTAAGGACTCAAATATAGCAGGCCTGTTTGAGAGGTTCTGGTCCCTCAAAAGACCAAGTGTTGAGCCTACATCTCCTGGAAGCATCATTCCTCTCACGTTGGTTCTCTGTGTATCCAAATCCTGGTAATTCCAGAGGCTTTGCATTTGTCACCAACCCTCAGGCATATTGTTTGGACAACAATGCTACAGCTCACAGCCTGCCCATGCCTAGGGAATCCCACTGGAAGACTGTGCAGTAGGAAGGAATAGGCAAAAGCAGGAGACAACTTCTGCCTGGCCGAAATTCAGCTGGTCCCGGAGCTGTTATTCTGGCCACCACTGAGGGAACTGACCCTGATGAATATATAGCAATGGATAGAGCTCATTGCAGATTTGTCCATTCTGGCAGCTCCCTGAGTTTTTTTGGAATTGCTTATTGTTATAGCGTGAGTGTCAATTACTTATTTACAAATGTCTGGTACCAATAAACTCTTAGGTTTTTTACAGTACCAGCTAACAGCTCGATTTAGAAGTGGTTTGCTCCCTGCCAACATCCTGAAGCAGAGGAAATAATCTTGTAGAGGAAACAAAGATTTTAAGAAGCACAGGGGTCTTTTCTTCTTCTTCTTCCTTCTTATCCTTCTTCCCCTTCTTCTTTCTTCTCCTTCTCCTCCTTCTTCTTCCTCTTCTTCTTTCTCTTCCTCTTCTTTTTACTCTTCTTTCTCTTCTTCTTCCTCTCCTTCCTCTTCTTCCTCCTCTTCTTCTTCCCCTTCTATCTCTTCTTCCTCTTCTTTTTCTTTCTCTTCGTCTTCTTCCTCTTTTTCTTTCTTCTTCCCCTTCTTCCTCTTCCTTGTCTTCTTCTTCCTCATCTTCTTCTTCTTTCTCTCCTTCTTCTTCCTCCTTTTCTTCTTCCTCTTCTTCCTCTTCTTCTTTTCTTTCATTTTTAGGAAAAATATTTAGAAAAAGAGGAGGAAATATCATTAACACACAATGATTTCTTGACACAAATTGTAGTCTTTGGGTCTTTGTCAAAACTTGTACTGTAATTCTCCACTGCTGTTACCAAGGTTGGCCAAAGAGTCGTCAACAAATGAGAAGTATAGCAATGTGACTGCTATGGCATGTATGTTCCCATTTTCTACTCCTCATAAGCTATTTATCTCAGAGAGTATGTTATTCAACAATATTCATTCAAAATGCTTGCAAACTTTTTTTTTTAAATCGACTATTAATGAAACAATCAGAAATTCAGTAAAATTTCTAAGTGTAGGACTCACAAATATTGTTTCTTTCCTTAATGACACTATTCCTAATGGATACATCAAGATACATAGGTACCTTAAAAGTAATAAACGATGCAGCTCTGGAGGACATTTGCCAGGAATTTTGAAATGCATCATGTTAATGAATCCAATGAATACCTAAAGCTTTAGAAAAGTACATCTCAAAATTATTTGAGCAATGTCTTTGTCTCACTATCTAAGCAGTCATGGCCCTATTGTTTTGTTTTACTCATTCCCCCACCAGTCTGCAGCCATCTCTCTGAAGTCTAAACCTTTGGTGCTGGGACCGACTTTTTCTTCTGTATTTGTACAGCACTCAGCACAAGAGCATCCTAGTTCACAGCTAAAGGTTTATTATAGTTTCTATTTTTACTGCCATATATGATTGGAAACACTAATTTCAGATGGGGTTATTCCATTAACAATCCTAAAGCCAAACGAATACACAGCATTGTTGTGCCTCACATTACAACAGTTTTCAAATTGTGGTCCATGAAACCCTCATGTTCAGAGACCTTAAACTAGGAAACATGTCAGTAAGTTGGAAAAAAATTAAGAGTTTTCAAATCAAAAAGGCTAGAAAAGTACTGTCAAAAAAAATAAAGTGAAAAACTCATACTCTTCATAAAGGTGAGCCTGTTGCAAGCTCTGGGAAGAGTACTGTCATTTTCAGCGAGAATGGGAATCAAGCTGTGGGTATCTGGGAAGGCATGCTGCAAACGCAAGCAAGCTGATGGCAGTTCTTCAGCATCTTCTCCCAGGAGGGTAGAGCTGCTGCTTCTGTGAATCACATTTTCATCTATGGCAAGAAAACTTTACATTGTATCTTGCCATCACACTTGATATCATACTAACTGCAGAAACTTGTATTATCTGCTGTTCCCATCCCATGAAAAATGCATGACTTCGTTATACTGGGATTACAAACTGCTCCTAAAGCAGTATGGTAATTTAGATTCCATTTCCCATATAAGATCTAAAGGAAAACAATACTTGTCACCCATAAACAAAGTGAACACTCTGTAGTTTTTTGACCATAAAATTATGCCAGCCTTCAAAATAGCAAGTTGGACACAGAAGCGTATTTTGTATACAACTGTCATGCTTTTTTTTCCCCTAAGTGGGAGAACTTACCTTCTGCTTCCCTCCCTTCTACTTAACACTATCAATCTTTCCTTTGCTAATCAATACCAAAACATTAAAACCAAAGTCTCACTGAACTATCACATCACTCCATCCCCTGAAGGGGCAAGATTTCTGCTCAGGGTTTCATGGAATTTTATTTCCTGAAGTTTCATTGGTTTTGGAAAGTTGCTTTGCCTCAGGACAGTTCCCTGCTGTTTGTTCCATTTTACAGTGAAAAGGGAAAGGGTGTTCAGACACATGGACTGGGAAGGTTGATGCTGTGGTGGAAGGACCTCTCAGGTTTTTTCTGGGAAATCAGGCTGCATCTGCCCAGCATCTTTCATTTGCTGGTATTTAATGTATCAGAGGAACATGAGGTCAATGACTCACAACAGAGTTCCTCTGTAAGCATCCCTTACTCTTTGAAGCCAAACTGTATGTGTATTCCCTTCCCTGTCTTCAAAATAATCCTAAAAGTACTACAGGGACAAAATCTAGTTAATTACAAACCCTGAGGTAATTCACCCAGTTTTTCAAAATAAAAATATCAATTGGGAATTAACTTTTTTGTTGGTTTTTAATCAGCTGTACCATCATATGTTTGTTTGTATCCATCTTTCCACTAAAAAAAACGCTAAAAAACATTTTATCTTCTAATTATTTTTAAAAGGCCCACTTCCTTCAAAACAAAAATGCATACAAACAAACAAAAACCCAAAGGACTTTAAAAGACCCCAAACTTTTAAGCTTAAAGCTTTAAAGGGCCACATTTCTATATAATTAAAAGAAATCAACCTGTTTTGAAAATTTTCAAACATGGAACTACATTTCTAACAAAAAACAAACAAAACAAAACAACAACAACAAAAAAAAAA